>JAODVM010416054.1:0-46145 GCA_025400095.1 Phenganax marumi
ATCCAATTACATTTGAAATATCCATTTAGGTTGGCACTGGCTTCATTACAGTATATAATATAGGTGTGTTGGCAAAGAAATGACCCCTGAAAAAAAAAGCCCCAGGGTTCGAAGCAGTGAAAAAACCTGAACAAGTCATCTCGATGTCTGACCAACCGACCCGAGGTTTGACCTGCAAACGACTCAAACTGCTTGAGATGGAGGTCCAACCTCAGCTGCCGCCCGACGCAATCACCGCGTTCCAAGTCACTGGTCGAATGCCCTCAATGACCAGCACTGCGTCCGCGGCTTTGGCTTCCTGCGTCGAACGCGAGCCGCAGCGGGTCGAACGCGGCGATCACGACCTCAATCCGGGAATGCAGCCGCCGCGCGTCCTGAAACCCGCGGCCGTGCTGGTGCCGATCGTGCTGCGCCCACCGGGTATGACCGTACTGTTGACCCGGCGCACGGACCATTTGCACGACCACGCCGGACAAGTCAGCTTTCCCGGCGGTCGGATCGATCCGGGGGACCGGGACGCCGAGGCCGCGGCCCTGCGCGCGCTGAAGAAGAAGATGCAGCGCGAAGGCCTGTATCGCGAGATGAGGATGCGCCGCCACTACGAGAAGCCCTCCGAGAAGCGTGCTCGAGAGAAGGCCGAGGCGATCCGCCGGTTCAAGGAGGAGAGCGGCAAGCCGGTCCTGGCGTTCTCCGACTTCTACTTCCAGCCGCAATACTTCCTCGCCGCGCACGCCGACGAGGTCTTCGTTCACCCGATGGGCATGGTGCTGCTCCAGGGCTACGGCAGCTATCGCCGCTACTACAAGGAGGCGATCGAGAAGCTCGACGCCGACTGGAACATCTTCCGGGTGGGCGAGTACAAGTCGGCGGTGGAGCCCTACCTGCGGAACGACATGTCCGAAGAGGCGCGCGAGGCGCGTCGCGAATGGCTGGGTGACCTCTGGGGCGGCTATCGCGCCGGGGTGGCCGCGGCGCGCTCGGTGCCCGAGGACGTGCTGGAGAGCTACGCGGCCGATTTCGCCGACAAGCTGGCCGAGTTCGAGGGGGACGCTGCGCAGTTGGCGCTCGCCGAAGGGCTGGTGGACCGTGTCGCCTCGCGAGACGAGGTGCGGGCGCGGCTGATCGAGCTCGCGGGCGAAGACGAGGAGAGGCATTCCTACAGCCGGATCGGTACCTCCGCCTACCTCGCGGCGACCGAGGCCGAGAGCAACGTCTCGGAGAACGTCGTCGCCGTCGTCCTGGCGAAGGGTCCGATTCTGGACGGGCGGCAGGCGCCCGGAGCGATCGGTGGCGATTCGACCGCCGCCCTCCTCAAGCAGGTTCGCGACGACGAAGACGTCAAGGCGGTGGTGCTACGGGTCGACAGCCCGGGCGGCAGCGCGTTCGCCGCCGAGGTCATTCGACGCGAGGTCGATCTGCTCCAGGAGGAGGGCAAGGTCGTGGTGGCCTCGATGGGTAGCGTCGCGGCTTCGGGCGGCTACTGGATCTCGATGACCGCGGACCAGATCTGGGCGCGGTCCTCGACCATTACCGGCTCGATCGGCATCTACGCCATGATCCCGACCTTCGAGAAGAGCCTGCGCAAGGTCGGCATCCATAACGACGGCGTCGGCACCCACGCCATCTCGGGTATCGCGGGCGTCGATCGCGACCTGCCGGCGGAGGCCGCCGAGGCGATGCAGCTGCTGATCGAGCAGGGCTACCGCGACTTCATCTCCAAGGCGGCGGCCGGTCGCGAGATGACGGTGGAGGAGATCGATCGGATCGCCCAGGGCCGGGTGTGGAGTGGCGAAGATGCCCATGAGCTCGGTCTGGTCGACGAGCTGGGTGATCTGGAGGACGCCGTCACCGCCGCCGCCACCCTCGCCGCTGTCGAGGACGACTACCGGGTCCGCTACGTGGAGGTCCAGCCCTCGCGCCGCGAGGAGATCCTCTCGTGGTTCCTGCTGCGCGCCGAGCCGTGGCTCGAAGGGGTGAGCCTCAGTCGACACCGGCTCTGGTGGGACGGCAATCCGCTGGTGCGCGGGCTCTCGAGAGATCTCGCGATGCTCGAGCCGAGCGGCCGGCCGTTCGAGACGCTCGCCTACTGCTTCTGCGACTACGAGTAGGGGCCGCGATCGCGCCTACTCGAGCACCCGCTTGAGGTGCTCGATCGGGCCGATGAGCTCGCCCGGCTCGAACTCCACCTCGTCGTGGTTGCCGCCGGCGTGGCCACCGCCGCTGTCGATGTAGTCGACCTCGGTCTTGGCCTTCTCCCAGCGCACCGAGCGCGCGTTGTCGCGGGGGATGGCACGGAAGTCGACCAGGGCCTGCTGCTCGTCGGGTGTGAGCCGGCGTGGCTCGAACGGAACGAAGTCGCTCCGGCGCCAGGCCTCCCGATCGTAGATCTCGTACGCGGCGGCGATGGTCTCGGCGCGAATCGGCGCCGACGGCTTGCCGTCCGGGGTGTGGCGGTGGCGGATCTCCCAGAAGTTCTTGGTGCGCTTGACGGCCAGGTGCACGGCGCTGTCCTGCATCAGCTTCGAGACCGCGTGTTGATCGGCGAGGTCGATCAGATCGTCGCTCGGTGGCGGATCGGGCTCGGCTGGGGGAGGCGGGAGCGGCTCGGGCACGGGCTCTCGCGTGGGCCTGGGATCGGGCTCCGGCTCGGCGGGCGGCGGGGCGTCCGGCTCCGCGGGCTCGGGGTCCGCCGCCGGCTCGGGTGTCGAGTCGCCGCCTTCGTCCGGTTCGCCGGGCTCATCCGGTTGCGGTTCGTCGGGCTCCTCCGGCTCCGGCGGAGCGGGCTCCGGAGGCTCGAAGGTGCCGACGAGGGTACGGATCTCGTCCAGCCGCACCGTGCAGTCGTCGAGCGCGCGCCGTACGGCGCGACGCTTCGGACGCAGCTCCGGAACGGAGCCATCGCTGCCACGACGAATCTCCTGGAGTGTCGCCTGAGCCTTGGAGAGCTCTCCGAGAGCGTCCGCCAGCAGGCTCAGCACCAGATCCTTGTCGAACATGAGCTCGCCCTCCCTGCCTGATCGAGATGATCTGGGATCAGCTTAGCAGACGAGAACGGGCCTACTGCCTGACCTTGCCGGCGACCGCGGCACGCACGCTCAGGCCCTTACGCCCGGTCTTGACCTTGATCGAGCGCAGCTCTTGGGTGGTGAGTGGGCGCTCGGTCGTGAAGGTCATCAGGTACTGCGAGCGAAGCTCGGAGTTGATCCGGGCGTAGGCCGCGCTCAGCTCCTCGACCTTGGTGATGTAGAAGATACGGCCGCCGGTCGCTTCGGTCACGCCTTCGAGATCGGTCTTGCGCACCCGTCGGCCCTGGTGGATTCCTGCCAGGCCGAGGATGTAGACCGGGACGCCCAGGTCGCGACTCATCTCGATGGCACGGTTCTGGCTGAACTTGCTCTGGTAGTCGTCGCCGTCGGTCAGGAGTACGAGGGCTCTCCGACCGTCCGAGAGCTCGAGCTCGCTGAGAGCGAAGATGATCGCGTCGTAGAGGGCGGTGAAACCGTCCGCCTCCAGTCTGCCGAAGGCGCGCAGGAGATCGGCGACGTCGGCGGTGGTGGCGTGCGCGAGACGCGGTTGGGTGTCGAAGTCGACCAGGAAGGCCCTGTCCTCCTCCTCGACCGTCTCGAGCAGGAACTGGGCGCCGGCCTGCTTCGTGTCGATCATCAGCGGGTACATGCTTTCCGAGGTGTCGATCACCACGCCGAGGGCGAGGGGCACCTCGTCCGCCGGTCCGAAGCTCTCGATCTCCTGCGGCCTGCCCTTGACCGTCACCTGGAAATCGCTCACCGCCAGGTCGTCGATGGGGAGGCCCTGCTTGTCGGTGGCGACCACGTAGAGCTCGACCAGGTTGACGTCGATGCGCTCCGACGGTCCGGGCGCGGAGAGGAGCCAGGCATCCTCGTTCGAGGCGCCGTCCTCGAGGTAGGCGACGACCCGGATGAAATCGGTCGGCGCCGGCGCGGCGTTGGTCAGTTGGGCTTCGAAGGGTGCCGCTTCGCGTGTCGCGCCGAGCTCGTCGTTCCAGTAGAACTCCACGCGATCGAGCTCGGTCGCGGGCGGTATCGAGACGCGCGCTCGAACATCGATCGCACCGGAGCTCGGATCGCCCTCGAAGCCGGCGATCTGGACGCGGAACGGGCTCGCCTCGTCGTTGACGAGAACCGAGTGTCGGCCGATCTCACGGTCGTCTCTGCCGTAGGCCACGGCGACGACCTCGTGTCCGACGGGCTCGCTGCCGAGATCGATGGTGGCAGTGAAAGGCGCCCGGTCGTCCACGGCGACCTCGTCGCCGTCGAGCAGAAAGGCCACCTTCGAGATTCCGGCCACCGAGACCAGTGTCTGGAAGCGGGTGCGGCCGGTCGCCGGCTGCTGTCGCGGCGGCAGGATCCTGATGACGCTCTGAGAGACCGGTGCCGAGCGGGTCGAGGGGGCACGAGTCGAGGGTGCCAGCCGCGTCGTGTGGGCGACGACGCCCGAGAAGGGCCGGGGGAGCGGCTCGTCGCCGAAATCGACCAGCGTCGCACCCCAGAGCCCGCTGCCGAGAACCTCGACGGCGGCGGCCATCTCGAGGAAATCCTCGGGCAGCTCGACCTCTCGCTGATAGAGCCAGGCCGAGGCCGAGGTCAGAGTCTGCGGCGGGACGTCCTCGACGATGACGAGCGGCTCGTCGTCGATCCGCGCGAGCACCAGATGCACGCGCATGCCGGCGCTCGGCGCCGCGCGCACGTCGCGGCTGACGCGCACCAGGATCTCGGCCAGACCGCGCGGCTCGCCTTCTGGGCTCTCTCCCAGCATCAGTCCACCCAGAAGGCTCAGGCGACCGGTGTCCGCTTCGGAATCCTCCAGAACCCGCAGGGCGCGCTCCGCGCCATCCTGGCCCGCGGCGAGCGTCGAACCGCCGAGAGCCATCAGCAGCACTGAGATCCAGACGTGTAGGAGGTGCACGGTAGTATCTGCGGATCGACCGGAGGCTCGCATGAGGGCCCCTCATGCAATCCGAGTTCCAGGCCGACCGGACGCCTTTCGCGAGCGTAGGAAGAGACGATGACGAGGAGCTCGATCCTGTTACCGGCGTCCATCGTGGCCCTCGCTCTCGTGGCGCCCGGTGCGGCGGGCTTCGCGTCGGAGACGCCCGAGCGGCGTCCGAATCGGCTCGTCCACGAGAGTAGCCCCTACCTGAGGCTGCACGCCTACAACCCGGTCGACTGGTATCCGTGGGGCACCGAGGCGCTCGAGCGCGCTCGCGAGGAGCAGAAGCCGGTCTTCCTCTCGGTGGGCTACTCGACCTGCTACTGGTGTCACGTCATGGAGCGCGAGGTCTTCGAGGACCCCGAGATCGCCGAGCTGATGAACCGCTGGTTCATCAACGTCAAGGTCGACCGGGAGGAGCGCCCCGAGATCGACGAGATCTACATGACGGCGACCCAGATCCTGACGCGCAGCGGTGGCTGGCCCAACTCGGTCTTTCTGACGCCCGAGCTGGAGCCGTTCTTCGCCGGGACCTACTTCCCGCCCGAGGATCGCGACGGCCGTCCCGGCTTCCGCCGGATCATCGAGGCGCTGCAGCGAATCTGGACCAACGATCCGGAGCGTGTGAAGGCCGATGCGGCGCGTATCGCGTCCGCCGTCCGGTCGGCCCTCGGAGCGCGTGGAACCGGCGAGGACGACCTGCCCGCACGAGATACCGCGATGGCCGCCGTGGCCCAGCTCAAGGACGCCTTCGATGAGGTCCACGGCGGTTTCGGGGCGGCACCGAAGTTCCCGACCCCCTCGAGTCTCTCCCTCCTCTGGCAAGAGGCCGAGGCGGGGGATGCCGCCGCCTCCCGGATGGTGATCGAGACCCTCCGAAAGATGGGGCGCGGAGCGATCTTCGACCATCTCGACGGGGGGTTCCATCGCTACACCCTGGATGCCGCATGGCGGGTGCCGCACTTCGAGAAGATGCTCTACGACAACGCCCAGATCGGAGAGCTGCTGGCCGTCGTCGCCGCCGCCACCGACGACGCCGAGCTCGAGCGGCTCGCGGTTCGGACCTTCGATTTCGTTCTGGAGTGGATGCGGCTCCCGAACGGCGGCTTCAAGTCCGCCATCGACGCCGAGACCGACGCCGTCGAGGGCGCTTACTACATCTGGACCCGCGAGGAGGTGCAGGAGGCGGTCGGGGAAGACGGCTATCGGCTCCTGGCGCCGCTTTTCGCGCTCGACGGCGATCCGAACTTCGAAGGGCACCACTACACCCTCTACCTCTCGCGCTCCATCGGGGAGTACGCGACGGAGCTCGGCCTCGAGGCGTCGGCGCTCGAGGCGAAGCTGGAGCCGCTCCTGGCGGCCATGCGCGTCGCTCGCGGTGAGAGGGAGTTTCCGCTCGTCGACGACAAGGTGCTCACCGATTGGAACGGCCTGATGATCGCGGCACTGGCCAGGGGCGGGAAGCTCCTGGATCGGCCGGACTACGTCGAGGCGGCGGCGGCAGCGGCGAGCTTCGTGCTCGGGCTACGCAATGAGGAGGGCACTCAGCTCCACTCCTGGCGAGGCGGCTCCGCCAAGATCCCCGCCTTCCTGACGGACTATGCGTATCTGACGCGTGGACTCCTGGAGCTCCACGTGGCGACCGATGAGGCGCAGTGGTTGACCGAGGCGCGCCGGCTCGCCGAGGAGCTGGAGCTGCGCTTGCGCTCGCCCGAGGGCGGCTACTTCATGAGCGAGGCGCGCCCCGATCTACTGATCCAGGTGGTGTCGGCGACCGACGGCTCGACCCCCGCCGGCAACGCCGTCGCGGTGCTGAACCACCTGGAGCTCGCCGAGCGGACGGGCGAGGGCAGCTATCGGGAGCGCGCCGAAGCCGCGCTCAAGGTCTTCGGCCGCGATCTCGAGCGCTACCCGCGGGCGGTCACCACGCTGGCGAGCGCGGCGCTCCGAATCGGCGGCGGGCCGTCCACCGCCTCGAAGCCGGCGTCCGTCCCGTCGATCGTGGCCCTGGCCCAGAGTGTGGTCGACGTGGAATCGCGTTTCGACGACGCCGAGGAGGTCGGCGGTTATCGCCCCTTCCGCGTGGAGCTCGCGATCCGTGACGGCTGGCACGTCAACGCCAACCCGGCGTCGCTCGACTTCCTCATCCCTACGTCGGTCGAGGGCGACGTGCGCGAGCTGCGCTATCCGGCCGGGGAGGACTTCCGATTCGAGTTCGCTCCCGAGGAGATTCGCGTCTACTCGGGACGGACGGTCCTCCACGGCGAGGTTCGATCGGGAGCCGAAGAGGTCACGGTGACCTACCAGGCGTGCGACGATCGCCGCTGCCTGCCGCCGGTCACGGAGTCGGTGTCGATCCGCTAGCGGTCAACGCCGAGGGCAGCCACGGATTCGAGAGCAGGTCGACGAACACCGACCACCGGGTGTTCGGGTCGTCCGGGGTACCCCCTCGCGCCTCGATGAACTCTCGAACCAGCTCCAGGCCCAGGTTGTAGTTGATCACGTAGCTCCGGTACTGCTCGATGAACCGGACCCGCTGCCGGGCGCGATCGGGCGACATCAGGGAGTAGGTCGCCAACCACTCGGCGGCCTCTTCGGCGTCGAATTCGCCGTCCAGATAGCGGCGCGCGGCCTCGTTGCCGGCGAAGGAGAGCTCCCTCACCAGTTCTTGAACGGCGTAGTAGTCGCCGACGCGGCCGGGATCGAGGCCGGCGAGGGGGAAGAGAACCTCGCGCTCGAACGCCTCGCGCTCGGCGGCGGGGAAGGCCACCTCGATGCCGAAGTTGGCCGAGCCCTCGGCGATCAGCGAACGAGGGCTGAAGAGCGGGTAGACGGCGAACTCCATCCACCCTCGCTCGCGCATCAGCTCCCGCTCGACCAGAGCGCTGTAGACGTGGTGGCCCGGATAGCCCTCATGGCAGGCGAGGTCGAGGATTCGGTCGACGTACGTCGGCAGGTCGGTGTTGATCTGGATCAGGCTCCGGTAGTCGCCCTGGTACCAGTTGTAGCCGCTCCACGACTTGTCGCTGACGAACTCGACCGTGAAGCTCTCTTCTTCGGGTAGCGAGATGCGCTCGAGGGTGCGGGCGCGGCACGCCTCGATGGCCGCGTCCAGAACCTGAGACAGCTTGTCCGCCGGCACCACGAACGCGGATCGAAACGCGTTGTAGCGCTCGGTGATCGAGCCGGTACCGGGCAGGCGCTGATCGAGCCGATCGAGCACCTCCTGATAGAAGGCGGCGTCCCGGGTCGGCGCCACGGCATCGTAGAGGGCTTGGGACTCCTCGTCGAAGGAGAGCTGCGTCCCCTCGAGCATCCGGAGACGTGCCTCGAGCGAGGCGAAGCTCGCGGTCAGATGCCGGTAGCGCTGAAGCTCGGACTCGTCGACCTGTGGGGCGAGCCCTTCCAGCTGGTTCGCCGAGTCTCGCGCCCGCGGTGCGATCTCGGCGATCGAGAGACCCTCCGCTCGGACCTCCTCCCGCCAGGCTTCCGGCCCGATGTAGGCGTCGACGTAGTCCGCGTCGTGCTCGCCCAGAGCCAGCACGAGTCGAACGTAGGTCTCGGCGAGGCTGTCGATCGGACGCACGGCGCTCTCACTCCGCATAGTGGGCTCCGGCGCGCAGGCTCCCAGCGTCGTCAGCGCCAGGAGAGCCGCCACGGTCCGCACGGCGCGGATCTTATCCCGGCCCCCCGTCAGTCGGGCTGTACGCAGACGTTGGTCTTGGGCTTGAACCCGAACTCAGCGCCCACCTTCTTCGCGCACTCCAGACCCTGCGCGCACTGGCTGCTCTTGCGGCAGTTCCCCTGGCCCTCGCCGCACTGGCCGCACCGCTTGCAGAACTTGCGATGCCCCGGCGGCAGGTCGCACGGGACGGCGAAGAACTCCGGGTCGTAGAGGAACCGCGCCCCGACGACGTCGTCGTCCCCGAGTTGGGCGCCCTTCTTGCCGTGGGCGTAGGCGCGCATGATGGCGTCGTCGAGCTGCGCGCTCGAGGAGCACTTCGGGCTCTTGGAGTCTCCGCAGGAGTGTCCGAGGCCGAGCGTGTGCCCGATCTCGTGGGCGTAGACCTGGGCGGCGAGCTTCGGCGACTCGGCGAAGAGGCAGTCGACGCCGTCGTTGACGACGATCTCGACCTCGGCGATCGCGAAGAAGAGCTGCCGCTTCCAGCTCCGCTCGGTGGTGTAGTAGCCGTGCACGCCTCCCAGAGCGATGATTCCACCCTCGCCGCAGACGTAGTCGTCACCGATGACCTCGTTGAAGTCCTCGAACAGGATCGTGTTCTTCGCGTCCATGGT
Source organism: Phenganax marumi (assembly GCA_025400095.1). Classification (NCBI taxonomy): domain Eukaryota; kingdom Metazoa; phylum Cnidaria; class Anthozoa; order Malacalcyonacea; family Clavulariidae; genus Phenganax; species Phenganax marumi. The sequence continues at coordinate 9,265 of JAODVM010416054.1, forward strand.
GCCGAATCCATGAGTCGAGTCCGTGGTTCCGGCGTCGACCAGCTGGATGGGTGTGGCGGTCTGCGTGCGCCAGGCGCTCCGGGCGCGCGTGAACTCGCTCTTGCCGCCGCCTCGGATGCCCGGCTGACCGCCGACGTGGCGATGCCAGGCGACGCTCGAGGAGGTCGGTCGGTCGAACTCGAACCAGCGCAGGTTCGCCTTGTCGGAGAGGTGCGTGAAGCGTGGCTCCAGGGCGACGTCGAGGTGCTCGGGACGGCGCAGATAGTAGTCGGCGGGACGTCTCCGTCCGTCGCTGAGGTCCTCCAGCCATCTCAGGAAGCGCGCCGTCTCGCGCACCGGCTCGCGGAGCTCGGGTCCGCCGGCCGCATGTGTGAAGAACCGTGGATGCTCGTCGAGGTCGCGCACGAGGAACGACGTGCCTCCCAGTCGTACCTCCCGGAAGACCCCCTGCATCAGATGCAGGATGCGGAACGAGCCGTCGCCGTTGGCACCTAGGAAGAGCACGAGCCGCTGGCCAAGGGCGAACTCCGGTGCGCCGTGCAGGAAGAGGGCTCGATCGGCGGACCTCCCGCCCGGCACCCGAACCTCGAGCCGCGATCCGGAGAACGAGCCGGAGATGAGGTCGGTAATCACGACCTCGTAGTAGGTCGAAAGCACGCCGCCGCGATCGGCGGTTCGCCGGCCCACCACCTCGGCCCGCGCGATCAGGTCGGCCTGCGCGGCGAGCGGTGCGTCGTCGACCAGTACGTAGGTCGAGGCGGGCGCGGTGGAAGGGGTCGAGATGAGGAGTAGGAGGAGTGCTCGGAGGAGCGTCTTCGGCATCGACGGCTTCTAGCCTCGCTCCCCAGCCCTCACCACTCACCCTCAAGTTCGCACGGGCGTGGCGGACTGTCTGTGGAATCCTGGACTTGGCCCGCGCCGCTTTTTCGGCAGGGCCGCCGGCCGCTGTTCGCCTGGCCCCGATAGGCCCCGTCGGCGCGTCTACGTCTGTGCCGCCGCCAGGCCCTCGTCCAGGAAAGCGAGCTGCAGGCGCATCTGATCGCGAAGCGGCATGGGTCGAAGGCCGGTCCGCTCGACCTCGCGGCTGACGGCGTCGGCGCCTTTCACTCGGAGGAGCTCCTTCAGGGCGGCGGCGGGACGCTCCGACGCGCCCGACAGGAAGTGCGGCATCTCCGAGACGATGGTCAGCGGATCGCCGCCCAGCGAGCGTACGAACTCCATCGAGCTCGGTCGAAAGCGAGCGGCGGTCTCGAGGTCGTCGAGGCGCTCGAAGTGCTCGGTCATGGCCGCCGAGTCGGGCCGGGTGGTGAAGCCCTCGTCGATGCGCACGAAGCCCTTTTCGCCGCCACGGTCGATGTCCATCAGCGAGTAGCCGAGATCGCGCACCAGCGCCCGCAGCCGGCTTCGCATCTCGGCGGTTCGCTCGATCCACGCGGCCTCCATCAGGAACCACGGCCCTACCGCGACGTCCATGCCGTGGAAGCTGCCGTGGAAGAGATACGGCCCGTCCGGACGCAGGAAGTCGGCCACCGCCAGGTTCTCCGGTCTCGCCTCGAGGTCGGTCGCGCTCCGTGGGAATCCGAACTCGATGTCGTCCCCGGGCAGCTCGCGCACCACGTGCGCCAGGTAGCTGGCGATCTCGTATCCGCGATCGGGGTGGCCGCGATGATCCCGACACTCGACGGTGACGTCGCTCCAGGCTCGATTCCGGAGGTCGCCGTCGGGGTTGACGTGCGGCACGATCCGCCACCGATAGCGCTCGAGCAGGGGACTTGCGGGTGCTTGCCGCTCGAGATGGCCGGCGAGGAGCGACAGCATCGCCGGCCCCACGGGCTCGTCGGCGTGGCAGCCGCCGATCAAGCTCACGGCGAGATCGCCCGCACCGAATCGATAGGCGCTGATCGCCCGCCCCTCGCGCGAATGGCCGATGGTCTCTCCCGGCGAGCTCGCCCGGTCGCCGCTCAGAATCGACTCGATGTCGAGGATCCGGGTCAGCGTGCCTTCTCGAAGAGCTCGAAGCGAAGCGTGTAGGCGTTGCGCTCGTCCGGCTCTCGTACGCGGCTCGAGAGCAGCCGCCAGTCGCTCGCATCCCATTCGGGGAAGAGGCGGTCACCGTCGATCACGGCGCAGACCCGTGTGAGGTAGAGCCGGTCCGCCGTCGGCAGCGCTTCGGCGAAGATCTCCGAGCCCCCGGCGACGAACGCCTCGTCGTCTCCGGCGGCCTCGGCGAGCTCCGCCGCCGCCGCCGGCGAGGACGCGAGGAGCACCCCTTCGGGCAGATCGGGGTGGCCGCGAGAGATCACGATCGTGGTGCGGCCCGGCAGCGGCCTGCCGATCGATTCGAAGGTCCGGCGCCCCATCAGCAGATGATGGCCGAGCGTCGTGCGCTTGAAGTGCCGCAGGTCCGCCGGCAGGTGCCAGGGGAGCTCGTTGCCGCGCCCGATGACTCCGTTCTCGGCCACCGCCGCGATGACCGAGAGCCTCATACGGCGATTGGCGCCTTGATACGGGGGTGCGGGTCGTAGTCGAGAAGTGAAAAGTGGTCGTATCGGAAGTCGAGGATCGAGTCGACCGTCGGGTCGAGCACCATCCGGGGCAGCGGCCGCGGCTCTCGCTCGAGCTGCAGGTGCGCCTGCTCCAGGTGATTCAGGTAGAGGTGCGCGTCGCCCAGGGTCATGACGAACTCCGCCGGCTCGAGCTCACAGACCTGCGCCACCATCATCGTGAGCAGGGCATAGGAGGCGATGTTGAACGGTACGCCGAGAAAGACGTCCGCGCTGCGCTGGTAGAGCTGGCACGAAAGGGCCCCGTCGGCGACGTAGAACTGGAAGAGGGTGTGACAGGGCGGCAGCGCCATCCGATCGAGCTCGCCGACGTTCCAGGCGCTGACGATGTGGCGGCGTGAGTAGGGGTTCGAGCGGACGTCCTCGATCACCCGCTCGATCTGGTCGACGTGCCTACCTTCGGGGGTCGGCCACGAGCGCCACTGGACACCGTAGATCGGGCCCAGCTCGCCCTTGTCGTCCGCCCACTCGTTCCAGATGCGGACGCCGTTCTCCTGCAGGTACCGAACGTTGCTGTCGCCGGAGAGGAACCAGAGCAGCTCGTGAATGATCGAGCGCGTGTGGACCTTCTTGGTGGTCAGCAGCGGGAAGCCCCGCCGGAGGTCGAAGCGCATCTGGTGCGCGAAGACGCTGAGGGTCCCGGTCCCCGTTCGATCCCCACGCTCGACGCCCTCCGCGAGGACGCGCCGCATCAGGTCGAGATAGGTCTCCATGGAGACCTCAGGGTATGCGCTCGCCCCCTTCGAGGCAACCGGCCGCGGTCAGCCGTTGCCGGCGAGCTCGGCGTAGTGGGTGAGCCGATTCTTGCCGCGCGACTTCGACTCGTAGAGGCTCTGGTCGGCTCGCTTCAGGAGCGCCTGGATGTCGTCGCTCCCGGGATCGGAGGTCGCGGCGCCGAGTGAGACGGTGATGCTCAGATCCTGCTCCGTGAAGCGTTTGCCGGCGACCAGCTCACAGAGCCCGCGCCCGAGAACGACCGCCTGCTCGGCGTCGGTGCTGGGCAGGATCAGGACGAACTCGTCGCCGCCGTAACGGGCCACCGAGTCGGTGGAGCGCAGGCGTGATCGGAGCGCCGCGGCCAGACCCCGAAGGACCTCGTCACCGGTCAGGTGACCCCAGCGGTCGTTGATCTCCTTGAAGTTGTCGATGTCGAGCAGAAGGATTGAGAAGCGGCGGCCGGTCGTGACCGAGTTCGCGTGAGCCTCGGCCAGACCGAGCTGCAGCGCCAGCCTCGAGCCGGTCTCGGTCAGCGGGTCTTCGGCGGCCTTGGCGAAGTACTCCATCCGCGCCAAGGCCCCGGCCACGAGATGGGCGACCGCGCGGAAGAAGCTCCGGTCGTCCTCGTCGTAGGCGCGGTCGTCCATGCCGCGCTGGACCGCGATCAGGCCCAGGACTCCGGGCGCCTGACCGCTGGCCGGGAAGAGATCGGCACGCAGGGGCTCGACGAGGCAGGGTCGATCGAGCTCCGCTCCGAGATCGGCCTCGTCCCCGTCTCGGATGCGCTCGAGCCACCCATCTGCGCTCTCTTCCAGTCGAGCGCAGTGCGGGCCCCGAACCGCCGTCCGGAGCGACTCGTCCGGCGGATCGACGAGGGTCAGAAGGGCGTCGTAGCTGCCGGTGGCGCGCACGGCGCCGTCGATCGTCGAGTGAAGGTGTTGGAGCCGGAGCTCACCCGCGGCCAGGCAGGCTCCGAGCGCTTCGAGCGTCGCCACGCTCTGTGAGCGGCGGGAGAGCTCCTCGACCAGGGAGGCGCTCCGAAGGAGAGCTCCGATTCGCGTCGCGACGCCCGTGGCGAGCTCCACCGTGTCACGGTCGAGCGGTCCATCCTGGCGCTCCAGGAAGAGGACGCAGGTGACGAGGCGGTCCACCAGCACCGGAGCGGCCAGCCTCCCCCCTCGGCGCTGGGTCTGCTGGGTATCGCTCGCGATCTTGATCAGGTCGAGGTCCAGGTGCGACAGCTTGCGCGTCGAGCGCGAGAGGTCGCTCTCGAGCGCCAGCACGGGCTCCAGGCCGTTGCCGCTGTCGAGCATCAGTACGCCCCGATCGGCACCCGAGTACTCGATCGCCATCGCCGCGGCGAGGTTGGCCAGCGGCCGGCCCTCGATGCCCTCGTCCTGGAGATGCGCCTGAAGGAGTCCGTCGACCTCCCTCAGGGTCTCGTGCGAGCGTCTCCTGTGCTTCGTCATCTGGTGGTGGGCGCACCCCGAAGCTCTCGCGCGAGCGTACCAGACGCCCGTCAGGAGCCTCAGCCCGCGCTTCGCGCCGGGGCCGCCTCGGGCTCGCGCCGCAGCAATCGCCGCACGATCGCCTTGAGGTCTTCCTGGATGGCGTAGACGGAGGGCACCAGGATCAGCGTGATGAACGTCGCGAAGAGGACGCCGAAGGCGAGCGAGACCGCCATCGGGATCAGGAACTGGGCCTGCAGACTGCGCTCCAGGAGGAGTGGTGACAGTCCGACGAAGGTGGTGAGCGAGGTCAACAGGATCGGACGGAATCGCGACGACCCGGCGTTGCGGATCGCGGCCTCGAGCGGGCTGCCGGCTCGATAGTCCCGGTTGATGAAGTCGACCATGACCAGGCTGTCGTTGACCACCACGCCGGTCAGCGCGACGATGCCGAAGACGGACAGAATCGCGAGGTCAATGCCCATCACGACGTGTCCCCAGATGGCGCCGATCAGGCCGAAGGGGATCGCCGACATGACGATCAGGGGCTGGAAGTAGGACTTGAACGGGATCGCCAGCAGGGCGTAGATCACCAGGAGCGCGATGCCGAACCCACGCGCCAGGTCGCCCATCGTCTCGCGCTGCTCCTGCTGCTCGCCGGCGAGCGAGTAGCGGACGCCGGGATGGTCGGACAGAAGCCGCGGCAGGACCTCGGCCTCGAGGTCGCCGATGATCTCGGTGGCGTTGCCCCGCGCCTCGTCCACGTCGGCGGTGACGTTCACGATCCGTCGACGGTTCTTGCGCTCGATCGAGGAGGGGCCGCGGCTCTCCGACACCGTTGCCGCCGTTCTGAACGGGATCTCGCTGCCGTTCCGGGCTCGAATGCGCAAGTCCTCGAGTCCGCTCAGCGTTCGACGGTACTCTTCGGGAAGCCGCACCATCACCTTGACGTCGTCGCGGCCTCGCTGGATGCGCTGCGCCTCCTCGCCGTAGAAGGCCTGTCGAACCTGAAGAGCCAGCTCGGCCTGCGTGAGCCCCGCAGCTTCGGCGGCGGGGGTGATCGCGATCTCGAACTCCTTCTTGCCGGCGCGATAGGTGTCGGCGATGTCCTGGACGCCCGGGTACGAGCGGAGCTCGTCCTTGAGCGCCGTGGCGAAGGCGCGCAGCCGGCTGGGATCGGGCCCGGAGAGCTCGATGTTGATGGCCTCACCGGCCGAGAAGAGGGTGGCGTTGTAGGAGAGCTCGACCGCATCGGGAATCGAGCCGACCTTCTGGCGCCAGAGCCGTGCGATCTCTTCGCTGCCGACGTCGCGTTCCTGGGCTGGCGCCAGCTCGAGGTTGACCTCGCCGATGTGAGCGGCGGACGAGTCGGCGGTCACACGCAGGGCGCCCGGTCCCTCGCCCTTGAACGGCTGGCTGCCGACGGAGGTGAGGATGTGCCGGATCGGCTCGCCCCCGTACTCGCTCTCGAGCTCGGCCTTGAGCTCGCGGGCCGCCGACTCCATGAGATCCAGCATGGCGGCGGTCTGCGTCGCCGGCGTTCCCTGCGGCATCGTCAGGTAGCCGGCCGTGTTGTTGGCCTCGATGCTGGGCATGAAGTTGAAGGTCACCCAGCCACCCGCAACCACGCCGGTGGTGATCACCAGGAGGGCGAGCATGATCGCCACGGTCAGGTAGCGCCAGCGAAGGGCGCGCTCGAGGGTCGGCTTGTACGAGCGCTCGATGACGACGCCGAGGGTGCGGGCGACCGCGGCCTGCGTCTGGTGCCAGAGCCGCACGATGACGAAACGATCGGGCTTCGGCTTTCGGTGGCGTAGATGGGAAAGGTGGTTGGGAAGGATGAGCAGCGATTCGACCAGCGAGAAGAGAAGGGTCGGAATCACGATCAGCGGGATGACGCGCATGATCTTGCCGATCGTCCCCGAAACGGTCAGGAGGGGAGCGAAGGCGGCGATGCTGGTCAGCACGGCGAAGACCACCGGGCCGAGTACCTCGCGACTACCGCCGACCGCGGCGTCGAGCCCCTCGCTTCCCTTCAGGTGATGCGAATAGATGTTCTCGCCGACGATGATGGCGTCGTCGACGACGATGCCCAGAACGATCAAGAACGCGAACAGCGAGATCATGTTGATCGAGACGTCCAGGAACGGCATGAAGGCGATCGCCCCGAGAAACGAGATCGGAATGCCCAGCGAGACCCAACCGGCGAGGGTGAAGCGCAGGAAGAGGGCGAGGACCAGGACGACCAGCAGAAAGCCCATGCGACCGTTGCTCATGAGCAGCGAGATGCGGCTGCGCAGCTCCTGCGTCCGGTCCAGCCAGACGGTCAGCTCGATCCCTTCGGGAACCCGCTCGCGGGCGGTCTCGAGGTAGCTCTCCACTCGGTCGGCGATCTCGATGGCGCTCTGATCGCCGGCCCGGAAGACCTTGAGCAGCGCCGCCGGCTGGTTGTCGAACCGTGACCAGCGATCGGTCTGGGCGAAGCCGTCGACCACCGTGGCGACGTCGCCGAGACGGACCCGCGCGCCATCGGGAAGCGCCAGCAGCGGCAGCTCTTCGAACTCGTCTCGACTGTAGGCCTGGCTCTCGGCGCGCAGCAGGATGTCGCCTCCGGACGTCGCCACGCGGCCTCCGGGGAGGTCGAGCGACGATCGGCGGACGGCCGCGGCGACCTCGCCGAAGGTGAGCCCCCACTTGCGCAGCGCCTCCTCGGACACCTCGATCGAGATCTCGTAGGGGCGCGATGCCAGCAGATTCACCTGGGTGATCTGCGGGTCGGCGAGCAGGTCCTCTCGGATCTCCTCGGCCAGGCGCTTGAGGGAGCGCTCGTCGGCGTCGCCCGAGATGGCGATCTCCAGGACCGCACGCAGGAGCACGACCTCCTCGATCACCGGCTCCTCGGCCTCGTCCGGGAAGGTGTCGATCGAGTCGACTCGCGACTTGACCTCGCTCAAGAGCTTGCGGACGTCGGTGCCCTGCTCGGCCTCCACCAGGATGGTCGCGAGGTTCTCCGATGCGGTCGATCGGATCTCCTCGATTCCCTCGAGGTCCTGTATCTGCTCTTCGACCCGGATGACGACGCCCTCCTCGACCTCCTCGGGTGCGGCCCCTGGGTAGAGCACTCGCACCCGTACCGTCTCGGACGCGAACTCGGGGAAGATCTCGAGCTTGATTCCCATGAGGGTGGTCGCCCCGCCGACCAGGATCAGGAGCATCAGGAGGTTGGTCGCCACGCCGTTGCCGGCGAACCAGGCGACGGGTCCACGTGTCTTGCGATCGCTCACGAGCCGATCTCCCCGGCCTGCCGAATCCGGAGCGGTTCCGGCTCCAGCTGCACCCGAACCGACATGCCGTCGACGACCGTCTCGAGGGCCGAGATGCAGACCCGCTCGCCGGGCTCCAACCCTCCCGACAGAATCGCGGTGTCGCCCATCAGGCGCAGAACTTCGACCGAGCGGAAGCGCAGCCGGTCGTCGTCCACGACCAGCACCTGGTCGTCGTCGCGCAGGGCCGTGCGCGGTACGACGTAGACGGCTCGTGCGACGCGGCCGTCGATGCGTGCTTCGACGAAGAGACCCATCGGCAACGGCCCGGAGCCCCGGCTGCGGAGGCCGAAGGGGTCCTCGACGCGAGCAAAGAGGTCGAGCATCCTGGTCGTTTCGTCGAACCTGCTGTCGGTGCGCACGACGCGCCCGCTCCAGCTCGCCGAGCGTCCCGCGAGGTCCGCCGTGAAGACGACCTCCGGACCCTCTCCCGTCTCGCGGTTTCCTCCCAGGTCGACCTGCAGGAATCCGAGCTCGTCCTCGGGAACGGGAAGCCGGATCTCGGCGAAGTCGGTCGAGTAGACCGTGCCGACCGGCGTTCCCGCGCCGACGAACTGCCCGACGTCGACCCGCTTGTCGGCCACCCGACCCTCGAAGGGCGCCCGCACCTGCGTCCGCTCGAGATTGAGCCGAGCCTGCTCGACGGCGGCCTCGGCGGCCTGGAGCTCGGCCCGGGCGCCGGCCAGCTGCGGCTCTCTGAGGGTCAACGCGCCGGGCTCGCCTCGACCCAGCTCCTGCCACTCCTGCCGGGCGAGCTCGGCCTCGGCCTCCTCGCGCTGCAGGTCGACGCGCGCGCGGGCGACCCGCGCCTCCGCCTGAGCGAGCCCGAGCTCGTAGTCGCGCGCATCCACCCAGAGGAGGGTCTGGCCGCGGCGGAAGAAGCCGCCGTCGACGAAGGCGTCGGAAACGCGGGTGATCTGGCCGCTCACCTGCGCGACCAGCGTCGACTCGGTGAGCGGCTCCACCGTGCCCTGGGAACGGACGTCCAGGCTCACCTGCTCGGGGCTGACCTCGATCGCTCGGACGAGGGGCGGCGGTACCGAATCCGCTCGACGCTCGACCTCCGGTTTGGCCCTGACGATGACCGCCGCGACCGCGATGCCGCCGGCGAGCACGAGGAGAGGTAGGAGGAGCTTCAGCTTGTTCTGCATGTCGGTCTCACGATGTCGGAGCGTTCGAGGTGTCGAAGCCGCCTCCCAGCGCCAGATGGAGGTCGATGCGAGCGTCGAGCTGCTGTCGCTGCACGGCGAGCAGATCGGTCTGGGCGCGCGTGGCTTCGATCTGGGAGGCGAGTACGGCCAGGTAGTCGGCGAGGCCGGCGTCGTACCGGCGCTCGGCCAGCTCCTGCGCGGCTACCGCCTGCTCGCTCGCCTCCTGCAGGGCCCGTCGCTGGAGCTCCAGCGACTCGCTCGCCGCCAGTGCGAGCTCGACCTCGGCGAAGGCGCTGAGCACCGCCTGGGCGTAGCGCTCGGCCAGCTCGCGTTGGCGGGCCTCGGCGAGATCGATCCCCGCCCGGAGCCGCCCGCCCTGGAAGATGGGCTGGAGGAGGTTCGCCGCCAGGCTCCAGACCGAGAAGTCGGAGTCGAGAAGGTCTTCGATGTCCGAGCTGAGCCGGCCGCTCGACCCGGTCAAGCTGAGGCTCGGATAGAGCGATGCCCGGGCGCGGTGGACGTCGAACCCGGCGGCGCCGAGGCGTAGCTCCTCGGCCGCCAGATCCGGACGCCGAGTGACCAGCTCGGCGGGTAGCAGCCCCGGTGCATCTCGCGGCGGTTCGGCCAGTGTCAGGGACTCGCGGGCGGTCCCGGTGGCGCGGGGGTAGCGGCCTAGAAGAAGCTCGAGCTGGCGCCGGCTGGCGTCGAGCTGGCGCTGGCGTGCTGCCACGGCCGCACGAGCCGCCGCCTCGGCGCTGATCGCGAGCCGCAGATCCAGCGCCTCGCGGGTGCCCAGCTCATACCGCCGCCGGATTCGCTCGCGGGTCGAGCTGCGACTCTCGAGCGTCGATTCCGCGAGCTCGCTCTGCAGGCGGGCCTCGGCGGCCGCGAACCAGGCCTTCGCGGCCTGGCCCGCCAGGGACAACCGGGCTCCCTCGAGATCGATGGCCGCGGCGGCAGCGCGGACGGTCGCCGCGGAGCTCGTCGCTCGGAGTCGCCCCCAGACGTCGACCTCCCAGGAGAGGTTCAAGTTGACGCCCAGGGTCGTGGTCGTCGTGCTCGCGACGCCTCCGTCCTGCCCGGGGATGGGAAAGCCGATGAAGTTGCGGCGGCTGCGCGTCGCGTCGCCACCGAGCCCGACGCTGGGTGCGAGATCGGCGCCGGCGATGCGTGCCTCCGCGTGTGCCGCCTCGACCCGCGCCGCGGCCGCTGCCAGGTCGTGGTTCGAGACCAGCACCTCCTCGATCAATCGATCGAGTGCCGGGTCCTGGAACTCCCGCCACCAGTCGTGCGCGTCACCGGCCGCGCCGAGGGTCGGCGGCGCCGCGGTCCAGGTGTCCGCCGGTCCCGCGTGGGAGACGGGCGGTGCGGGCGTCGGGCCGGACGCGCAGGCCAGAGTCGACCCGGCGATCGCCAGAAGCAGGCCGAGCCGTCTCACGACTCCATACCTCCGACGAGGAACGCGACCATCCGGTCGGTGACCGCATCGACGTCCAGCGGATCGCAGAGTCCACCCGAGAAGCGATGGACGACGAAGCCCAGCGCGACGGTATGTGCCATCACGCCGACCATGAAGTGGAAGCGCCAGTAGATCTCCTCGAGGGCGAGGTGGGGCAGGGCTCTCCGAAGAGCGCTACAGAAGCGCTCGATCGTGTGGCCGAACTGCTCGAGCAGGAGCTCGCGAAACTGCGGATCCGGGTCCTGGAAGGCGCTCAGCAGGAAGCGCGCGAACGCGTGGCCTCCGGGCTCGCGCCGCACCATCTCGAGAGCCGGCTGCACGAAAGCCCGAACGATCTGAGCCACGGGGGCGGAGCCGCCGTGCGCCTCCTCGGCGGACGCCAGGAGCTCTATGCGCCGTCGGCTGAGTGGCTCCAGGCGCCGCGCCAGGACCGCCCGCACCAGACCCTCCTTGGAGCCGAAGTGGTAGTGGACGGCCGCCAGGTTGACGTCGGCCTCGGCGGTAATCGCCCTCAGAGATGCGCCCGGAACGCCGCGGTCGGCAAACAGACGCTCGGCCGCTTCGAGGATCGCTGCCTTCGTGTCGGTGGTTTGCGGTTCAGGCTGGTTCATTCAAACGTCCGTTTGAAATACGCACGAGTGGAGCCTAGGGTTTCAAACGCCTATCTGTCAATCCCGAGGTCGACTCCGTGCGTCATACAGGCGTCGCCTTCACGCCACCAACGGCCTGAAAGAGGATGATTACCAGAGTTGACTGGATCCATGGCCCCGGCAGAGTTCGAGGGGGAGCTCGAAGCGCTCCACCCGGCGGCCTTCTCGTGGGCGCTCGGCTGCAGTCGCGGCGATCGGGAGGAGGCTGAAGAGGTGCTGCAATCCGTCTATCTCAGCATCCTCGAAGGACGTGCCCGCTTTCGTGGCGAGTCGTCGCTCAAGACCTGGCTCTTCGCGGTGATCCGGCGGACGGCCCTGGGCCGTTACCGCCGGCGCCGGCTGCGTGCGGCGCTGCTGCTTCGCTGGGGCGCGGCCGAGTCGCTGGAGCGGACTCGCGAGCGCCCCTCCGGCGTCCGCCGGCTCGAGCGGCACGAGAGCGCCGGGAGGGTGCGAGCCGCGCTCGCGCGCCTCAGCCCCCGGCAACGGGAAGTGCTGGAGCTGGTCTTCTTCCACGACCTCACGGTTCGGGAGGCGGCCGTCGCCATGGGTGTATCCGCCGGGACCGCCAGCCTCCACTACGACCGTGGCAAGCGGCGCATGCAGACCCTGGTCTCGGAGGAGGTCTCGGCATGACCTCGAAGGACCTCGAGGCCCTGCTCCGCGAGGCGCGTGCGGCCGCCGGTGATCCGCCGCCGTTCGGTCACGTGTGGGGCCGGGCCAAGGCACAGCAGGTATCCCGCCGGCGTCGACGGTGGGCAACGCGCGTCGCGGTCACGCTCCCCGCGGCGGCCCTCCTCGTGGCCCTCCTGGTAGTGGCTCCCGGTCGTCGGGAGCCACTACCGGAGGTGTCCGCCGAAGAGCTGGCTCGCCAGCTCTCCGAATGGCGCGCACCCCTCGACTTCCTGCTCGAGCCCCCCGGCGGCGACCTGCTGGGCGGCGAGCCGTTCCCTTCGATCCCCACCCTCGAAGCCTCCGCCTTCGACCTACAGGAGACTCTCTGATGCGATTCCGACTCTGGCCCCTGGCGGCCATCACACTGATCACCCTGTCGCTCCATCAGCCGACGACCGCGCGCGCCGAGGAGGACGTCTTCCGGACGGCGGTCGTCGCACCCGAGCTGGTCATCCGGCATCAGCGACGGATCGGCCTGACGCCCGAGCAGCGCGAGACGTTCATCCGGGAGATGCAGCGGACACAATCGGATCTGCTGCCGATCCAGCTCGAGATGAGCGACGCCGGTGCGGCGTTGATGGAGGAGCTCGAAGCCTCGACCGTCGACGAAGCCGCGGCTCTCGCCGCCGCCGAGCGGGTTCTGGAGCTCGAGCGGCAGACGAAGCTGAGCCATATGACGCTCCTGGTGCGGATCAAGAACCTCCTGACCCCCGAGCAGGTGGCGACGCTCCGCCGGCTCCGCGACCAGGGCTGAGGGTCGATTCGATGGTCTGTGTGACCCGTTCCGCAAACCTCCGGTACCCCTGGGGAGACAATCGGCCCGGAGCGAAGGAAATGCCGTGCCCAGGGGTTCCTACAAGAGAAGCGCTGACTCAGACGGTAGGATGCGTACCTTCAGGACCCTTTGGCGAAGGGGGTAGCGATGGGTGAGATGCAGGCGGTAGCTCCAGGTTTCTCAGGCCCGCAGGAGACGGTCCTCGACCGGGTTCGCAAGCTGCCGAGGGCGGCGCGAGGCGTGCGGGCACGCATCCCGCGCGACGTGCTGGCAGCCGAGCGGTCGTACGCCGCCACCGTGCGGCGCCGCAAGCGTCTCGGCGTCGCGAGTAGCTCGAGCTCGCTCAGCCTCGAACAGCAGCTGGTCCAGCGGACGACGATGGGTCAGAGCCCAGCGGAGATGGCGCGAGTCGCCAAGCTCGGCTACGACGGCTACCTCGAGTTTCAGCTCGATCATCGGGCGATCGACGACAGCGCCGTGGAGGAGGCCATTCAGACCGCCTTTCCGACGCTGTCGATGAGCTCCGCGGATCTCTTTCGCCAGTACGTGAACGACCAGGGAGTCCCGGCGTTCCAGCTCATCGCCGCGAGTCTCTACCGAGCGATCTACAGCCAGAGGCAGCTCTACGAGCGGATGGTCAACTTCTGGACCGACCACTTCAACGTTCACATCTTCAGCGACCTCCAGCCGCTGCTGAAGCCGGTACAGGATCGCGAGGTGATCCGCGAGCACGCCCTCGGCAAGTTCCCCGACCTGCTGTGGGCGAGCGCCCACAGCGCCGCCATGATGATCTACCTGACCAACGACTCGAACGTGCGAGGCAATCCGAACGAGAACTACGCGCGCGAGCTCATGGAGCTGCACACCGTCGGGGTCGACAACGGCTACACCCAGAAGGACGTGCGCGAGGTCGCCCGCTGCTTCACCGGATGGACGATAGGCGGGTTCAGTGGAGGCGCCGCCGGCGAGTTCTTCTTCGACGACTTCCGGCACGATCAGGAGAGGAAGGTCGTCCTCGGGCGCTCGATCACCGCGGGCGGCATCGAAGACGGGCGGCAGGTCCTTCGGATCCTGGCCAACAGCAAGCGCACCGCTCGCTACGTCGCTAGGAAGCTTCTGGTCTACTTCTGGGGCTACGAGCCCCGCAAGCGAGACGTCAATCGGGTGGCCGGCGTCTACAACCGCACCGGGGGCGACATCAAGGCGATGCTACGCCAGATCCTCCACAAGAAGCGGATGAAGAAGGCGAAGCCGAAGCTCAAGCGGCCGTTTCATTTCGTCACCTCCTCGATTCGCGGCCTCCAGGCCGAGCTCGGCCGCGCGACCTACGCGTTGGAGACGCTCTTCGAGGCGGGCCATCTGCCCTTCAACTGGGAGCCGCCCGACGGCTATCCGGACTCCGAGGCGTTCTGGTCCGGCTTCATCCTGCCGCGCTGGAACTGGGCGACGACGTTCCTCAACTCAGCCTCGGGGAGCGGCATCGGCATCGACCTCCCCTTCGTCGACCCCTCGCTTTCGGCGACCAGGATCGTGAGCGGCATCAACACCCAGCTCTTCAATGGGGCCATGTCCGGCCCGACCGAGCAGACGCTCGTCGCCTTTCTCGAACAGGGCAAGAAGATCGACAGGAATCGGATCCACGACGCCATCGGGTTGGCCGTGGCCTCTCCGGAGTTCCAGGAGTACTGATATGAGCGACCATGAGTGCAAGACCTGCAACGAGTATCAGCAGATCTCCCGACGCAACTTCGTGGGGCTGTCGACCGGTCTGGTCGTCGGCGCAATGGCGCCGGCGTGGATCCCGAAGGTCGTCTACGCACAGTCGGAGAACAGCTCCCGCGACGTGATCGTGTCGATCTTCCTTCGGGGCGGGGTCGACTCGCTATCGATGGTCGTGCCTCACGCCGAGGACAGCTACTACCGGCTGCGGCCGACGCTCGCGGTCCCACGACCGGACAGCGGTGAGGCGAAGCGGGCGTCCGATCTCGACGGCTTCTTCGGTTTCTCCCACCCGATGCGCTCGCTGCGCGAGGCGTACGACGACGGCTCACTGCTGGTCGTCCACGCCTGCGGCTCGCACGATCCGACCCGCTCCCACTTCGACGCCATGCGCTTCATGGAGGCGGGGCAGGGGAGCGACGCCCCGTCCATCAGCACCGGCTGGCTCGGCAGGCACCTGGCCTCGGTCGCCCCGTCACGGGCGGACGCCGCCTTGCGCGCCGTCGGCATCGGAGCCGGCCTCCAGCGGAGTCTGTCGGGCGGACCACAGACCCTTCCGATCGCCGATCTCGACGACTTCGGTTTCGAGGGTCGGCCCGCCACGCGTGGAGACCGCCGCGACTCGCTGGACGCGCTCTACGATTCGTGGGACGAGCCGCTCAGGAGCTCGGCCACCAACACCATGCAGACGGTCGAGGTGCTACGCCGGATCGGCTTCCGGAGCTACAAGCCGAGAGGCGGCGCCCGCTACCCTGACGACGAGTTCGGCTACGCCCTCAAGTCGACGGCCGCGCTCATCAAGGCCGACATCGGGGTCGAGGCGATCGCCGTGGATCTGAGCGGCTGGGATACGCACGAGTTCCAGGGCAACCTCGACGGCCACATGGAGTACCTCATGATGAGCTTCGCCGACGCTCTGGGTGCCTTCCACAAGGATCTGTTCACCGACAACCGGACCGACGTCTCGGTGGTCGTCATGTCCGAGTTCGGTCGCAACGTCGCCGAGAACGGCAGCGAGGGGACCGACCACGGCCACGGTGGCTTGATGCTCGCCCTCGGTGCCGGCATCGCCGGCGGCCGGGTACTGACGGAATGGCCGGGTCTCAAGGAGGGCCAGCTCTACGACGGTCAGGACCTCGAGATCACGATCGACTACCGCGACGTGCTGGCCGAAATACTCGAGCGCCGCGTCGGCAATGCGAACTGGCGAGCGGTCTTCCCGGACTCGAGCTACTCACCCAAGAGTTACGGCGTAACGGTATAGGCGCCCGCCGGGCGCCGGCCCGACGGATGTGAGACTCGCCGCTCGGTCGGCCGACGCCGCCCTAGAACCCGTCCGGGAAGTCGGCGGTCGGCCCGAACGTCTGCGGAACCGGGATGTCGAGCAGGCGTAGGTAGACCGTCAACTGGCCCCGGTGGTGGACGACGTGCGTGATCAGGAACTCACGCATGGCCGCGTGGCGCACCTGGTTCATGATCTCCTTGCCGCCGGAGACACCCTTCCAGGTCCCGTTCATGAAGTCGTCGTCCTTGCCTTCGATCGCCGAGGTGAAGGCGCTCGAGTTGCTGTCGTGCGTTGCGAGCAGCTCGGCGCGGTCGGCGGCGACGAACGGCTTGTACTCGGCCATCATGGCGTCGAAGTCGAAGACGTCCACGAGCATCGACTCGTACCACGAGGCCGCCTCGGCGATGTGGCTGGCGAGCTGGCCGAGGGTCATGGACTTCTCGTGCGGCTTCCAGTCGAACTTGTCTTCGTCGACGGCGGCCAGCACGGCGCGTGATCTCTTGGCTTCGAGGTTGTAGTCGGCGATCAGACCCTCGGCAATGGACATCTTGTTCTCCCTTTCGAATTGTTTACGCCTTAGTTACGCCTACTCTAAGGCGCCACCGAGGACGTGTCAAGGGTTCGCGGCGGCGTGGCACGGGTAGCCGCCGTCTAGTCGCCTGGATCGAGGGTGGGCGCCGAGTAGCCCATCAGGCTACGCCAGTCCTCGATCGAGCGGATGCGCATGTACGGGTTGTGCTCGAGCTCGTCGCCGATCGTCGACGTCTCGCTCGGGCCGTAGTGGTGACCCGGGAAGAGCACGGTCTCGGCGGGGAGCTTGGCGAGGCGTTGGGTGAGGGTCTCGTACATCTGCTCGGGATCGCCGCCCGGCAGGTCGACCCGCCCGCACCCACGAACGAAGAGCGTATCGCCCGCCACCAGCCGGTTGCCGATCAGGAAGCACTGACTGCCCGGCGTATGGCCGGGTGTGTGCAGAAAGGTGACCTCCACGCCGCCGAGCGCCAGCCGGTCCTGGTTGTCCATCCGCCGCAGGTCGCTCTCGGAGACGCCGGTCACCATTTTCACGCCGTCCCCTTCGAGCTTGTTCACGTAGATCGGCACCTGCTGGTGCTCGAGCAGGCGGGCGACGCCCTCGATGCCCATGCCGAAGAGATCGCCGCCGACGTGATCCGGATGGTAGTGGGTCACCAGGGCACCCACCACGCGGTAGCCGTCCTGGTTGGCGACGTCGAGAAGCCCCATGACGTCCCAGGCCGGATCGACGATCACCGCTTCTCGGCTTCCGGGATCGCCGATGACGTACATGAAGTTGGCCATCTGGCCGGCGGCGGGGTGCTCGACCGCGACCTGCCGGCCGCTGAGTAGCTGCTTGAAGTAGAGCGAGGTCTCTTGGGGCTGCATGGGGGTAGCGAGCGTAGCAGCCTCTGATAGCTTCTCGCTGCCGGTGAGCGCCCTCGAGTCCCCCCGCCGCTCGTGCCGCGGAATCGCGTGGCTGTCGCTGCTGTTGCTGCCGTTGGTGCTCGCGTGTGCGGGCGCGCGAGACCGGCCCGACGTCGTCTTGATCGTGCTCGACACGGTTCGCTTCGAGAGCGTCTCGATCTACGGCAACGGTCGCGACACGACGCCGGCGCTCGACGCCTTCGCACGCACGGCGACGCTCTTCGAGCGCGCCTATGCGCAGGCGCCTTGGACCCTGCCCAGCCACGCCTCGCTCTTCACCGGTCTCTATCCGTGCCAGCATCTGGCCGTTCACGAGAGCTACTCTCTCGCGGCCGAGCACGAGACCCTCGCCGAGGCCCTGAGCGCCGAGGGCTACGAGACGGCGGCCTTCGTCGCGAATCCCAACCTCGACCCCGAGCTCGGCCTCGTGCAGGGCTTCGAGCACTACGTCCCGGTCTGGCGTGGCGCCGGAGCCGATTCGCAGCGGCGACCGCCCGACGAGGGGGCTCGGCAGATCGGCCGCGAGGTGCGCGACTGGCTCGAAGGGCGTGCGACGGGTCGACCGTTCTTCCTGTTCGCGAACTACATGGAAGCGCATCGGCCGTACAGCCCTCCGCGCGGCTACCAACCGAAGCTACCGGGCGCTCGCCCGAGGGACATCAAGCGCGCGACCGGGCTTCGCTACGTCGATCACTACGCGGGCGTCGAGCCCTTCACCTCCGAGGACTTCCAACGAGCCGAGGCGCTCTACGAGTCCGAGGTTCGCTATCAGGACGCCCAGCTCGGCGAGCTCCTCGCCTGGCTCGAGGAGGGGGGCTACCTCGACAACGCTCTGGTGATCATCACCTCTGACCACGGCGAGCACTTCGGCGAGCACGACGGCCTCGTCGGCCATCAGTTCTCGGTCTTCGAGGAGACCCTTCGGGTTCCGCTCGTCGTTCGATTTCCGGACGGGCACGAAGCCGGAGGTCGGCGCCCGCTGCCGGTCGAGCTGATCGACCTGCACGCGACCGTTCTCGACCTCGCCGGGGTGGAGCGGCACTCCATGGGTCGGTCGCTGCACGAGCCCTCGCCGGCACGACCGGTGTTCGCCGAGTACTACCGGCCGATCTCGAAGCTACAGAAGCTCGCCGACAGCCATCCCGAGTTCGACGCCAGCCACCTGGATCGCCGGCTGCGTGTGATCCTCGAGCGAGACACCAAGCTGATCTGGGCGAGCGATGGTGAGGTCGACCTGTTCGACCTCGCCGCCGATCCCTGGGAACAGACCGACCTGGCCGATGCCCGCCCCGATGCAGTGGAAGAGCTGGCCAGGAGGCTTCGTCGTTGGCTGGCACGACACGCGAGCCCCGAGCTCGAGCAGCTCGACGGTCGGACGCCCGCCCGAATCGAGGACTCGGAGCTGCTCGAGAGCTTGCAAGCTCTCGGTTATGTCGGCTAGCTCGGAGCGGTCGGTAGCGGCGGCGGCGGGTGTGGAGACCTGCTGCCCGATCTGGTAGAAGGGGTGCTGGATTCGCGCAATGCTGCTCGACGCTCACGACCTCCAGCCCGACAGCGAGCTCACGGGCGACGTCGTCGTCGTCGGCGCCGGCGCCTGCGGCATCACGATCGCCGACCGTCTCTCCAGAGCGGGCCACGAGGTGGTGCTGCTCGAGGGCGGCGGCGAGGCCTACGAAGAGAAGAGCCAGCAGCTCTATCAGGGGACGGCGGAGGGGACGTGTCTGGAGCCCGACGCGGAGTACCTGACCTCGACCCGGCTGCGCTACCTCGGCGGTACGACCAACCATTGGGCCGGTTGGTGCCGGCCCTTCGATCCACTCGACTTTCAGCCCAAGGAGTGGCTCGAATCCTCGGGCTGGCCGATCGGCCACGACGAGTTCGCCCGCTACCAACCGGCGGCGGAAGAGATTCTCGAGACGCTCTCCTTCAGCGAGCGCCACGACCCGACCTACGGGGACTGGCGGCTCTTCGACGACAGCTCGATTCTCGCCAAGACCTACTTCCATTTCAGCCCGCCGGTCCGCTTCCGCATCAAGTACCGTGAAGCCCTGGCGGCCTCGGACCGCGTCCGACTGCTCTTGAACGCGAACGTCCTGAGGCTCCGTGTCGACGCCGAGGGCGGCAGGGTGGAGGGGCTCGACGTCGCGGCCGAGCCGGGGCGGGGGTTTCGGGTCCGCGGCCGGCTCGTGGTGCTCGCCGCGGGCGGCATCGAGAACCCCCGGCTGATGCTGCTCTCGAACGACGTTCATTCCCAGGGTGTCGGCAACGACAACGATCTGGTGGGCCGCTACTTCATGGATCACCCGCATCGTCGGGTCGGTACCGCCCTGATCCGCGTCCTGCCGGTCGAGCCGCGGGCGTACCGGTCCCCCAAAGATCGGACGCAGCGGCGCATGCCGACGATCTCGTTGACCGAGGAGTACCGAATGCGGCACGGGCTGCTGGGCGGCACCGTGCAGATCGTCACCCGGGGGCGTCGCGGGGTCGACGACTCGCTGGTTCGCACGATCGCCGGCCTCGATCGTCTGTCGGGGCGCTCGACACCCGACGACGCGAAGCCGCTCGAGGCGGTGCTCAACATCCGTACCGAGCAGGAGCCGAATCGGTCGAGCCGCGTCTTTCTCGACGACGGGGTCGATCGCTTCGGCTTGCGACGTGCGCGCCTCGACTGGCAGCTCGGAGAGCGCGATCTGAAGACGATCACCGAGACGATACGGGTGGTGGCGGCGGAGTTCGCCCGCACCGGCGTCGGTCGGATCCGCTCGACCATCGACCCGGAGGACCCGTGGTCGGGCACGGTAGGGGGGGAGCACCACGTCGGCACCACGAGAATGGCGGCGAGTGCGAGCGAAGGGGTCGTCGACGGCGACTGCCGGGTATTCGGCGTGGAGAACCTCTACGTCGCGGGCAGCTCGGTCTTTCCTACGGCCGGCTACGTCAACCCGACCTTCAGCCTGGTCACTCTGACCGCGCGCCTGGCGGACCACCTGGAGCAGAGACTGCGCCGTGCCTGAGTCGAGCCCGACCACGGCCGAGCCTCGGAGCGAGGCCTTCTTCAAGCTCTTCTCGACCCTCTGGGGTCTGCACGTCATCAGCCACTACTGGTCGTACGGCAGCTTCTTCGTCAGCCCGATGGCGTCGCTGGCGGTCGGGTCGGCCCTCTTTCTGCTGCTTCAGCCGAGCTCGCCGGTTCGCCTAGGGGTCAGCTGCTACTTCTATGCGATGGCGTGGTTCTCTCACGTACCGAAAACGCCGAACCACGAGACCATCGGCGCGCTCGTCGGGCTGACGGTCGTCGCTGGACTCCTCTGGGAGCGCTACGTCGCCGGTGCCGACGCCTCACCGAGCGCGGCGCTCACTCGGGTCACGCCGGTCCTGCGCTCCTTCGTCCTGCTGATGTACTTCTGGGCCACCTTCCACAAGATCAACGTCGATTTCCTGTTCGAGGCACGGGTCAGCTGCGGTACGGAGTTCTACGCCTCGTTCCTGGATCGCTTCCCCTTCATGCCGAAGGCGACGGCGTTCTGGAACCTGGTGATGGCCTGGGGCACCGTGCTCATCGAGGCGGTGATCGGAGTGCTGCTGCTCGTGCCGCGGACTCGGAAGTGGGGGTTCGCGGTCGGTTGGGGTTTCCATCTCTTCCTGACCTTGAGTCCCAAGTCCGGCTTCTACAACTTCACCTCATTGCTCTTCGCGCTCTTCGTGCTGTTCGCTCCGGCGGGCTTCCCGCGCCGCCTGGGGGAGGTCTGGCGCGAGAGCCGACTGCGGGCATTCGGCCTTCGCCTGGTGCGGGCCGAGCGGTGGAGGGCGCTGCCCCGAATCGCCGCCTGGGCGGTGCTGATCGCGGTGCCCTTCTTCCTGGTGACGCAACTGTCCATCAGCGGCCTCGCGAGCGACCTGTACGCCTTCTTCACGACCAACGTCGCGAATCGGACCTGGCTGCGGACCTGGGGCTTCCGCTTCTGGATGCTCTGGAGCCTGCCCCTCACCTGGTACGTCTGGCGAGCCTTCCGCAGAGGGCGGGACGACGCGCGCGAGCCGATCGGGCGGATCGCGTCGGTTCCCAAACCGTTCTGGTTGATGACCGCCCTCTTCTTCTTCTGGGGACTGACCCCCTATCTGGGCCTCAAGACCGAGAACTCGTTCGCGATGTTCTCGAATCTGCGTACCGAGGCCGAGACCAACCATCTGCTGGGGCTCGAGTGGTTGAAGGTCTTCCCCTATCAGGACGACACCGTACGCGTGGTCAAGATCGTGGGCACCGGAGCCCACGGGCGACGCATTCGATCGCCGTTCGGGAACGCCAAGCAGCGCTTCGAGATCCCCTACGAGGGGCTCCGGTCGTGGATACAGACCGAGCACCGGTTCGGCGGTGAGATCGAGCAGATCTCGTACTACCGGGACGACGCGCTGGTCGAGGCGCGCGCCGACCAGGGACACGAGGTCTTCGAGCAGGGCTTCTTCACCTACAAGTTCCTCCAGTTCCGGAGGTTCAAACCGCAGGGGCCGATGACCTGTGAGCACTGACCTCAGCCGCCGTGGCTTCCTCGCCGGCCTGGTCGGTCTGGTCGTGGTGGGCGCCGGCACCGGTGGCGCCTGGCATCTTCGTCGGCGCCGCCGCGAGCACGAGAGGCTCGCGGTGCTCGAGCTCGTCCGTCGCCACGACGTCGAGCTCCCCGATGAGCTCGGGCGTCTCTACCTCGAGGCCTTCCCTGAAGAGGCCGAGCCGGCTCGACTGTTCGACAGCATCTTCACCGACGCCGACGAGCTCGAGCCGGGAGCTCTGGAGAGCGTCCTGGCCGAGCGTATCGGGCGCGATTGGACGGAGCTCGAAACGGTGCAGATCGACGGATGGATCCTGTCTCGAACCGAAGCTCGCTTCCTCGCGCTGGCGGCTCTGCTGAGCTGACCGCTGGGTATACTTCGCGGCGGTGACGTCAGGACAGGTGCCGACGAAGGGCCCCCCGGCGCCGGCCGGCCTGGCGTCGATTCGCGGGCTCGCCGGTACCCTCGTCGTCGTTCCTCTGGTGGCGTGGCTCTTCGGCTCGAGCTGGACCTGGGAGCGCCGCGTCGAGCCCGCGCGGGCACAGCGCGTCGACGCGGCCGGCAGCTCGCAAGAGATGCCGACCTACCTGGTGCCGGAGGGGAGCCAGCTGGAGCTCGGGATCGTGCTCGAGGCGGGCGAGGCTCTGGTCTTCGAGGTGCCGTCGACGGCCGGTCCGTTCGCGCTCGAGCTCCAGGCCTTCTTTCGCGACTCCTATCGGGTAGAGAGCTCCGCCGACGGCGTCGCTTTCGAGCTCCTCTTGGAGGTGCCCGCGGTCAGGGAGCGGGGAATGCGCACTCGCACCCGCGAGGTCGAGGCGCCCCCGGCTCCGTTCTCCTTTCTGCGGGTGCGACCGGTGGGCGACGGCCACCGCGTGACCGGGCTGCGGCTGACGCGGCGGGTGGCCGTCATCTCCCAGGCCTGGTTCGGCGTCGGTCTGTTGGCCCTGTGGCTCCTCCTCGTTCTCGCCGGCCGGGCGGCCGCAACGCGCGGCCCGGCGCAGAGGTTGCTCGAGGTCTGGCGGCGACTCGACCCGTGGCTGGCGACCCTGCTCGTCCTCCTGATCCTCTTGCGGCTGACCGCCGAGTCGCTGGCGATCGTGGGAGTTGGATTGGCGGTCGCCGGCGCCATCGCCGTCTTTCGTCACTACTTCGCGCGCTCCCCCTGGCTGGCCGTTCTCTACGTCGGCTTCCTCTACGTCCTCCTCTTCGTCTTCCTGCCTTGGGCGGTCGGACGGGTCGCGCGTAGTGCCACCTCCCTCTACGACTTCACGATCGACCACCGCATGCGGCCGGACGGGCGCGAGATCAACTCCGACGGGATCCGATTCCGCGGCGAGGCCGAGCATCTTCGGGACGAAGAGTTCGTCGTGCTGGCCCTGGGCGACTCGTTCACCTACGGACTGAATTTGGATTACGAGGACAGCTACCCCTACGCGATGGAGCGGATCCTCTCCGAGCGGGCGTGCTCGAGTCCCGTGCGCGTGGTCAACTTCGGTTGGGCAAGCTCGTCACCCCTCCTGAGCCTGCGTCTGCTCGAGCAGGTGGGTGCGCGCTACCGGCCCGATCTGATCCTCTACAACCTGGACATGACGGACTTCGGTGACGACCTGCGTTACGAGCACGAGCTACGGCTTGCCGGCGACCTGGAGGTGGACCATCGGACCGTCCTGCGCGAGCTGGTGCTGGCGTTCGCCTCGCGCTTC
The DNA here is from genome assembly GCA_025400095.1 of Phenganax marumi. Lineage (NCBI taxonomy): Eukaryota > Metazoa > Cnidaria > Anthozoa > Malacalcyonacea > Clavulariidae > Phenganax > Phenganax marumi. Next base: position 32,716 of record JAODVM010416054.1, read on the forward strand.
CCGGCGCTCGACGGCTTCGCCGACGTATGGAGTGGACTCGGACGCGAGTCGGCGGATCCCGAGGCGAGTGGTGACGTGCCCCGCGACCGCTTCTTCGCGACCGCGAAGAGCCTCGAGGAGACCCGGTCGGACATCGAGCGGGGGGTGATCAAGAATCTGGCGGCGATGCACACGGTCGCCGAGGGCGAGCTGGGCGCGCCGATGGCGTTGGTGATCTACCCCAGGGCGTACCAGTACAGTGCACGCGAGTCGCCGAGGAACTGGGAGCGCAGCCGCTACCGTGTCCTCGGACCGTACGTGAGAGAGCCGTTCCGGTACTTCGAAGAGCTGGCGGGCGAGCTGCCCTATCCGGTGATCGACCTGTTGCCGGTCTTCGAAACGGCTCCCGACTTCCCACTCTTCTTCGAGGACGATCCGCATTGGAACCGCGACGGTGCCGCCCTGACGGCGGCAGCGGTCGCACGGGAGCTCGCCGTCGCCGGCCTGATTCCGTGCCCTCCATCGGCCGCGCTCCTGGACGACTGACCGGCGGATGCACGGGGCGTGGGTGGGCGCTAGGATGCGCGGCGTGTGCGGGCTGATCAGGCGGCGGCGGTCTCACCCTGCGTACGCCCTCCTACTCGTCGTCCTCCTGACGGCCTCGTGTGCTTCGCCCGATCCGGCCGAGGCGCCGATCGACGAGACCGGCGAAGGGGAGCCCTCCTACGGGCGCTTCGCGAAGCTCCGGCGGACGGAGCCCGATGGGGGAGGGGACAGGGACCTACTGCGATCCCTGGGCTACGTCGGCGCGACGAACCTCGCCGAGACCGACCTGCTGGTCACGGTGCACGACCCCCGTGCCCAGGAGGGGTTCGGCCTGTACACCTCGGGCCACGGGCCCGAGGCGTTCCTGATCGACAAGTCGGGGCGTGAGCTGCACCGCTGGCGGAAAGAGGTCGGCGAGGTCTGGCCGGATGCGCCGCCCGTCGATGCGCGGCGACACTACTTTCGCGACGCCGAGGTCTACCCGAACGGAGACCTCCTGGTGATGTACGCGGACGCGGTGCCCGGTCTGCTCCGGCTGGATCGTGACTCGAACGTCGTCTGGTCGAACCGAGAGCTCTGGGCGCACCACGCGCTCGAGGTTCAACCGGGTGGCGGTGCCTATCTGCTGACTCGCAGAATCCAGAAGGTACCGGACGTCGATCCGGACGCCCGGGTAGTCGAGGACTTCATCACCGCCGTCGACGCCGACGGCAACGTCGTGGCGGAGGTGTCACTGATCCGCGCACTCCTCGATTCGGAGTTTCGGTCGTGGTGGGACGGCCGCGCCCGCGAGTGCGCGGGCGAGTTCGCGACCCGCGAGGGCTGCCGGGACCTGCTGCATGCCAACAGCGTCCAGGTTCTGGACGGCAGGTTCGCACACCGTCATCCGGCGTTCCGATCCGGGAACGTGCTGACCTCGTTTCGATCGCTCGACAGCATCGCGGTCGTCGACATGGAGCGAGAAGAGCTCGTCTGGATGCACTCCGGCAGCTACCGCGCCCAGCACGACCCCCGGCTGCTCGAGAACGGCAACGTCCTCGTCTTCGACAACCGGGGACGCAGGCGGCAGTCGAGCGTTCAGGAGATCGATCCCCGGTCCGGCGAAACGGTCTGGGTCTACCGTGGAACCGAGCAGCATCCCTTCTACAGCAAGTTCTGCGGTACCGCTGATCGCCTGGCCAACGGCAATACCCTGATCACCGAATCCGAGAGCGGCCGAGCCTTCGAGGTGACCCGGGAGGGCGAGATCGTGTGGGAGTTCTTCAACCCCAATCGGGCCGGGGACGACGACGAGTACGTCGGCGTTCTCTTCGAGATGGTGCATCTGGGGCCCGACTTTCCGGTTCATTGGGCACGGGCACGCGGCGCCGCGAGCCCCTAGACTCGGCACTCGGAGAGCCTTCGAACAGGGTCAAGCGACCGGCCGAGCGTCCATCCGGTAGAGCCACCGCTCCGAGTCGCGCAGCTGGACCGACTCCCGGATCTCGAAGTGCCGCCGGAAGGCCGATTCGAATCCGGCGCGCGAATAGTCGGAGAAGACGTCGGCCCGGCGCGAGAGCATTCGCTGCACCTGGCTGTCACCCTTCGGCACGAACTCGATCACCAGCCGTGGCGCCACCGACCGCAGGTAGTCGGCGATGCGGTCGAGGGGGACGTTGTTTCCGATCGCGAGATGGTGGATCAGGGCCAGGGCGATGGCCAGGTCGGGTCGGCCGCGGTCGAGAAGCGTGTTTCGCTCGCCGCCCGCCCACCCGATACCGGGGCTCGGGTTGGCCAGGTCGACCACCAGAGGCAACATCGAGCCCTCGTCCGCGCTGGTTTCCCTGAGATAGTTCTTCTCGACGGCCGCCGGGTCCATGTCGAGAGCGAGGGTCAGGTCGGCCCGTTTCGCCGCGATTCGGCTGAACTCGCCGGTGTTGGCCCCCAGGTCCCATACCAGCCCCAGGCGCTCCTCGCCGACGAGTCGCTCTACCTGATGCTGCTTGTCGTGCCAGGCCTCGTCCGAGTAGTTGGTGTCGGAGTAGTAGTCCGACCACGTCGTGCGGGTCGGGCTCCAGGTGAGCCGCCGGACGGAGCCCTCGAGGCTGGCGAGGAGGCCATCGAGGCCCCGCCGGCTGACTCGAGGCTCTCGACGGCTGACGGCCGCGCGCTCGGCCAGGCGTGCCTGGGCCTTGCCGTGGAGGTGAAGGTGGGTCAGCAGCGACGGGCGCAGGAGCGTCCTTCGGGGCAGTAGCCGGCTCGCGAGATCGAGTGGCACACCGTCCAGGAAGATCCGGAAGAGCCCGGCCAGACGATGGTCGGTGAAGCTGAGAAGAGCGAGCGGCGCCAGAAAGTGCTGGCAGAACTGACGGTAGGCGATCCACGGCTCGCCCTCCCGGTAGGCCTCGAAGGAGAGGGTGTCGATGAAGGTCGGCTTCCCCCGGTGAAACTGGATGTTGAAGGCGCTGGCATCTTTGAGGATCATGCCGTGGGCGAGCGCCCGCTGTTGAACGCGCAGTGTCGTCAGCGCCGCGTCCTTGAGCTGACTGAACGACCACTCGTAGGGATACGAGATGAAGGCGACCGGCTCGGGTCGCAGGACCTTGTAGGCACCCTCCGTGGCCGCAGCGGAAGAGGGCTCCTCGCGATGAGGGATCAAGAGTCCGTCGCCGGTGAGCGCTTCGTAGAGGCCGGACTCCATCAACCGGTCGTAGTCGTCGCGGTAGGAGAGGTTGACCTGGCGCCTCAAGACGCCATCGCCGACGAACAGGAATCCACTGGGATCCCGGAAGGATCCGGAGACTGGCTCAGTCTTCGTCATGCTTGGCCGTGCGAAGGAGCCTCCTCAGGCCGTCGACGATTCGATCCCAGTAGCGCTTGACGACCAGCAGGCCGCCCAGGAGGGCGGCGGCCAGGGCCTGGAAGAAGAGGCTGACGCTACCCGGATCGAGGTAGGCGTGCGCCTCTCGGGGAATCAGCAGCCAGAGAGCGAGTAGCGCGGCGACGAGCGAGAGGTCGGGCTTGTACTTCAGGGGGCTCCTTCGCGCTGCCGGGATCGCTCTCCCCGGCTGGCGCAACCCTGGGATTCTAGCCTGAGCCTGCTACGCTGCGCACGTGCCGCGAGCGAGTGCGTCCCGGGGGGCATTTCGGCTGCTGGTGACGGTGAGCGCGCTGATCTACGCTGCCGCGGTCTGGGCGCTCCACACCTTCGTCGCGGATGACGCCTTCATCGTCGGCCGCTACGCCGAGAACCTGGTCGACTTCGGCGCGCTCGAGTTCAACCTCGGGGAGCCGGTTCTGGCTCTCACCTCGCCCCTGCACGCGGGCGTCGTCGCGGCTCTCTATGCGCTCACCGGGTCGTCGCTGGCGAGCTACAAGGTCCTCTCGGTCGCGCTCGTCGTGGCGGCGTTCGTGTTGATCTGGCGGCGCCTCACGGGGTCGGTCGGTGCGCGGGCGATCGCCCTGGTGGTGCTCGGGCTCTCGCCCTGCGTCCTCCTGTGGACCTTCGGTGGTCTCGAGACCCCGCTGCTGCTCTTCCTGGCGACCGCGCTGGCGGTGGTGGCCTACGACGACTCCTCGGATCGGCTCTTCCTGATCTTCGGACTGGCCGGGCTCTGCCTCCTGACCCGCTACGACGCCGTCCTCTTCCTCGCCCCGATCGTGGCGCACGCGGCGGTTCGCGCGCGTCGGCCGGGGAGGGTGTTGCTGGCCTCGCTGGCCGCCGCCGCGCTGCCGGTGACATGGCTGATCGTCGCGTGGAGCTACTACGGGTCGGTGCTGCCGACCTCGTTCTTCGTGAAGATGCCGGGGGCGCAGGAGGTGGAGGTCGCTCGGAACGCCAGCTATCTCCTTCGGTACCTGTCCATGGTGGGCCTGGTGCCCTTCGCGCTGCTGCTGGTCTTCGAGGGCCGGCGAAGCGGCGGCCTGGGGGGCATCGCCAAGAGCCGTCTGGGCCGCCACTGGGGGCTCTACCTGGGGGTGATCGCGATGGTTGCGTACGGCCTGTGGGTGGCGACGACCCACATGCTGTTCTCCTTCCGCTACTTCGTCCCCTACCTGCCCGCGGCGGCTCTCCTCGTCGCCGATCTCTACCGGGGACATCTCGATGCGCTCGGGGAGCGCAGGGGACCGGTCGAGAGGCGACTGATCTACCTCGCGCTCGCGCTGGCGCTCTTCCAGGGCTATCAGACCGCCTACACCTACCGACACTCGCTGAACGGGATCGTCGGCATCGGCGAGTATCCCGAGATGGGCTCGCGGGCCTACGAGCGGGGAATGCTCGCGACCCGTGTCGACATCGCCGACGACATTCGTCGACACTGGCAGAGCCTGGGACGAAGTGAGCCGCCGAAGATCTTCACCACCGCCGGCGGCATCCTGCCCTATTCCTACCGCGAGGCATACTTTCTCGAGCGGCTCGTCTCGTACCGACACGATTGCGTCTACGCCCGTGCGGCGCTCGGCGCCTTCGCGGACTACGTTCACTTCGTCTCCCCCCGCCACGGTCGGGTGACGACGCGGCTCGCCAAACCGGTCGGGAGGTACGAGCTCGTGAGCTCGAGATACGTCGTCTACGACGGCATCCTGGAGAGCTTCGTCGTCTACTACGACCCCGACCCGGACGCGAGTCCGCTACCGCCGAAGGTGACCGATCGCTGTGGCTCCGGTGCGTAGAGGCCGCTCGCTCGTCGGGATGACGCTCTTGCCGGCGATCTGGGTCGCCGGCTGCCTCGAGGAGGCGACGCCCCGAGGTGAGCTCTCGGCCGTCGAGGCGCGGCAGCTCCCATCCTCGGTACGGAGCGCGACCCGGGAGCGCCTCCGGTCCCTGGGCTACTCGGGTGCCACCGGGGAAGCGGCCGGCGGCGGCGGCGTGATTCGACATGTCGAGACCTCCGTGCAGCCGGGCTTGAACCTCTGGTCTTCCGGGCACGGGGCGATCGCGCTCCTCTCCGATCTCGACGGACGAGTGGTACACCGTTGGCGCTGGCCCGCCCGTCGCCGGGGCTCTGGGCGCTATACGAGTGCGAGTCACACCCACTGGGAGCGCGTCCAGGCGCTTCCGAACGGCGACCTGTTGGCACTCTTCCAGGGCGCCAGCCTGGTGCGGCTCGACTTCAACGCCGACCTGCGTTGGGGGTACGTCGCACCGGTTCACGACGACTTCGCCGTACTGGACTCGGGGGAGATCGTCGTCCTGGCAGCGGGGGAGTCGGCCGCGGGAGCTCGCGACGAGCAGCTGATCTGGCTCTCGTCGGAGGGCGCGGAGCTGCGGCGTCTTTCGCTCGCCGCCTGCCTGGCGGACTCTGGGGACGCGGCGCTCCGCGAGCTCTCGCAGACCGATCTCGTGGCTAGCGGTCTCCTGGTACTCGACGATGCCATCGTGGTCTCGCTGGCGTCGCCCCCGGCGATCGCCGGAGTCGATCCCGAGGCCGGGAGCGTCGCCTGGCTCGAGACCGGACGGAGCGACCCTTCGGAGCCGCGGTGGATCGACCCGCACGGCCGCATGCTGACTTTCGATCGGAGCTCCGCCAGGCGTCTGCCCAACGGCAATACGCTGCTCGCCGATCCCGATCTCGGCCGTGCGCGCGAAGTGGCGGTCGACGGCGAGGTCGTCTGGGAGTTCGAGAGCCCGATCGGCATGGGGCCGGCGCGGGCCTACCGGGCCTCGGTGTTGGATATGCAGAGGTTGCCCGTCGAGGCGGTGGCCTTACCGGCGAGGTCAGGGCGGTGAGGGGTCTCGACCGCCCGAAGCCCCTGATGACGGTGCTCGCCGTGGCGGGTCTCCTGACCGTCGCCTGCACCGAGCCGGCCGACCGGCAGTCGATCGGCAGGCAACCGCAGCTCTCGGACCCGACGCTCGATCCGCGTTGGGTCCGGATCTACGATCCCGAGCGGGCCTCGAACGGGTTCACTCTCGCGCTCTCGCGCAAGACGACGCCGGTGCTCATCGACATGAGCGGTCGTCTCGTTCACGCCTGGCCCCTGGTGCGAGCGCGCAGCCGTGTGCGCCTTCTCGAGGACTGTTCCCTCCTGACCTTCGCCTCGGCGGGACAGCGCGTCCGGGAGTACGCCTGGTCCGGAGAGCTGCGGTGGGAGTTCGTCACCGAAGGCGCCCTGCCGCATCACGACGTGATTCGCCTGGCCAACGGCAACACCCTGATCGTCGCGCTTCCGACCGATCGGAAGACCGATGTCTTGCTCGAGGTCGACCGTCAGGGGACGGTGGCCTGGGAATGGGACGCCGGGGCGGCGCTCGCCGACCGGCTCGATCCGGCGGCGGGGAAGGGGCGCGAGAGCCTGACGCACATCAATTCGGTGCAAGAGCTACCGCCGAACGAGTGGTTCGACCGCGGAGACACTCGATTCAGACCCGGCAATCTCCTGATCAGCGCGCGCAATCTCGACTCTCTCTTCATCGTCGAGCGGGCTACGGGGGCGATCGTCTGGAGCCTCGAGGAGGGTCTCGACCAGCAGCACGAGGCGCTGATGAGTCCACCCGGCTCGGTCCGACCCGGTCACGTCATGTTCTTCAACAACAATCCGAGCAGCGGTCGGATGAGTGCCATCCACGAGATCGATCCGCGCGACGCCTCAGTGGTTTGGGACTATCGGGCCGAGGGCTTCTTCACCGCCACCAAGGGCTCGCAGCAGGAGCTGCCCAACGGCAACGTCCTGATCGTCTCGAGTCGCGGCTGGCGGGTGTTCGAGGTCTCCCGCGAGGGGGATGTCGTCTGGCAGTGGACGCCACCGTTCGAGCCGCAGCGGCCACAGCGTTACGTGGAGGGCCACTGTCCGGAGCTCGCCTCGCTCGGCTCGTCGTCCGGCGAGCCGGTGGCGGCTCCGGCGGCCTATCACTACGTCGATCGCGAGCTCCGCGAGTTCCTGGCCGAGGACGACTGGGCCGAGGTTCGCGTCGGCGAGGAGATCCGCACCGCCCTGCCGACGCCCAACAAGTGTCGCCCCGTGATGCTGCCGTCGGACGCGCGCTTCGACGTCGACTACGGCCTGACCGAGATCGCTCGCACGATCGACGCGCCCGTGAGGTTCTCGGTTCGCCTCGAGGCGGACGAGGACGCACCGCAGGTCGAGCTGTTCGCGGACAGCATGGGCCCGGAAGGAGCCGAGTGGCGCTCGCGCTCGATCTCGCTGGCGCGGTGGAGCGGGCAACGGGTGCGCCTCTGTCTGGTCACCGAAGGGCCCAAGACCGCCAGAGGCGGTGTGCGAGCCGGCTTCTGGTCGGGCGCCCGAATCGTGATGGAGGACGAGGCGAGGGCGGTGCCGATGCTCGAGCTCACCGCGGAGGAGCTCGAAGAGCGCCAGCGTCACCTTCGGACCATGGGATACGTGGACTGATCCCGGCGGAGCGGCTAGAGTCTCACCGGTCATGGGTCCAGGACTCGTCCAGAAGCGCCGGACCGCGCCCGCGCTGCTGCTGGTCGCGACCCTGGCGCTCTCCAGCCTTTCCGGCTGCGCCGGCCCGCAGGAGCCCGAGGAGGTCTTCCGGCCCAACGTCCTCATCTTGATGATCGACGCTCTGCGCGCCGACCGGCTGGGCGTCGCCGGCTACCCGCTGCCCACGACGCCCAACATCGACGCCCTGGCGGCCGACAGTAGCGTCTTCACGACCGCGCTTGCCCACTCGACCTGGACCAAGCCGTCGATCGCCACGCTGATGACCTCGCTCTACCCGAGTCAGCACGGGATCCAGCGCATCAGCGTCGAGGGCGAAGACCTCAGGACGGAGGTCCTCGACGAGGGTCTCGTGACCCTCGCCGAGCGCATGCAGGCGGGCGGCTACATCACCGGCGCGATGATCAATCAGGTGCACCTCCAGGCGCGGTTCGGCTTCGCGCAGGGCTTCGACGAGTATCAGGACAAGCGCGGGCGTGGCGCCTTCAAGCTCAACTCCTGGCTCCAGGGTTGGCTGGGGCAGATCGATCCCGACCGCCCCTTCTTCGCCTACGTCCACTACCTGGATCTTCACTGGCCGTTCAATCTCGCGCTGGAGGAGAACGAGGGCCTCTTCGGGCCGACCGAGATGAAGTCGGAGCCGCCGACGGCGGGGCGCCAGGCTCCGGCCTTCGGAGCGCGTCTCGACGACCTGGACGACCTGCGCGGGCTGCAGGCGCGCTACGACCACGAGGTGGCGTACTGCGACGCCGCCGTCGGCGACCTGGTCGAGCGTCTACGGGCCTACGATCTGTTCGAGAACACGATCCTGGTGATCACCTCCGACCACGGCGAGGCCTTTCTCGAGCACGGCATGCTCGGGCACGGCTTCGCTCCGCACGAGGAGCTCGTCCGGATACCCCTGGTGGTCCGGCTCCCGGAGCGGATGCGCGCCGTGACCGGTCCGATCGAGGACCCCGTAGGGCTCATCGACGTCATGCCGACGCTCCTCGAGCTCGCCGGCCTCGAGCCCGAGCCGGGTGCCCAGGGTGAGAGCTTCGCCGCCGCCCTGAGGGGCGAGAGCTTGCCCGCGAGGGTGCACTTCAGCGAGACCTTCGACGCCTTCGGAGCTCGCAGCGCCACCCACAAGTTGATCTGGTACAACGACGATCGGCGTGAGTTCTACGATCTCGTGGCCGACCCTGGAGAGCTCGAGTCGAAGGTCGACCCCTGCCGTGGCGCCTGTCGCGAGCTGGTCCAGGTGATGCGGCCCTTCCGTCGACTGATGCTCAAGAGCCGAGAGTCGAACCCCGCCGGCACCGCCGAGCTCCGGCCCGAGGACATCGAGAGCCTACGCGCGCTCGGCTACGTGGACTAGAGAGATGGCTGACGCGACCCCCTCGCACCGAGGCTTCTGGTGGCTGCCGCTGGTGGCTCTCGCGATCGCCCTGGGGTTGGTCTACTGGTACGTCGAGCCCATCCGCCATTGGGTGCTCGATGACGCCTATATCTCCTTTCGCTACGCCGAGCACTTCGCCGACGGCAAGGGGCTGGTCTTCAACGAGGGAGAGCGGGTGGAGGGGTATACGACCTTTCTCTGGGTCTTCGTCCTGGGGCTCGCCAAGAAGGTGGGTTTCGACATCGAGGTGTCGGCCCGCGTGCTGGGTGCGACCTTCTCGCTGGGCAGCTTCGCGCTGCTGCTCTTCGCCGGACGGTTTCTGCGCGGCGTCGATCGCACGACCTCCTCGATGGCGCTGATCCTGCTCGGGTCGTGCGTCACCTTCACGACCTGGACGATCAGCGGTATGGAGGTGCCGTTGGTCGGCCTGCTCGGTCTCGCCGCCGTGCTCGTCTACTCGCGGGCCCTGGCCGACGACGACCGGCGGCTCTACGCGGTGTCGGGCGTCCTCTGCGCCCTCGCCGCAATGGCCCGACCCGACGCTGGCCTGCTCTTCGTGGCGCTCGCCGGCGATCGGCTGGTGGCGCGCTTACGCGGGGGAGGGCGAGGCCTGCTGGCGGTGACCGCCGGCCTGGGCGCGCTCTACGGGCCCTACTTTCTCTGGCGCTATCTCTACTACGGATTCCTGCTCCCCAACACCTTCTACGCGAAGGTCGGTGGGACCTGGGCGCAGATCTCTCGGGGGCTGGAGTACTTCACGCGCTTCAGCGGAGCCTCGTTCGTGGTGCTCTGCATCGCCGTCGCGGGCATCGTCGTCGCGGAGCCGCTGCGGCGCCGCTTCGGCAGGGTGAGCTTCATCCCCGCCTATCTCGCCCTACATACCCTCTACGTCGTCGCGGTCGGCGGCGACGCCCAACCGTCGTTCCGTTTCTTCGGCGAGGTGATGCCGCTGCTCTGCCTGTGGACCGCGATGAGCTGCGTGGCGCTGGTCACCGTACCCTGGAAGAGACTCGCGTTCGTGGCGCTGGCGGTCGCCTTCAACGTCTATCAGGCGATCCACCATCCCCTCATGCTGCCCTTCGTCTACTCCGACAAGGTCGCTGAGCGCGGGGAGCTGGCGGGCCTCTGGCTGCGCGAGAACGCGCCCCCAGGTGCCGTCATCGCGACCAACACCGCCGGCTCGATCCCGTACTTCTCGAAGCTCCGGGCCATCGACATGCTCGGACTCAACGACAGTCACATCGCCCATCGGAAGGTCGACTCCATGGGGGAGGGGATCGCCGGCCACGAAAAGGCGGACGGCGATTACATCGTCGAGCGGCGGCCGACCTTCATCATGTTCGACTCGGCCACCGGTAGCCGCAAGCCGCGGCGGCCGAGCGACGAGGAGATCTGGAAGAACGAGGATTTCCACCGCCTCTACGACTTCCACACCTTCCGGGTCGGCAAGGGCCGGACGTTCAACGTCTACATGTTGAAGCCGGAGGCACAGCAGCCGTAGCGGCGGGGCTTGGCCCCGCCGAACTGCGATCCCCGCCGCGCCCCGGCGGGGACAAGCCCCGCCGCTACGGACGATCGGACGGCAATCCGTTGGGGCGAGTGCGCCGCCACCGAGGACGGACTCGGGGCGGGTCGAATATAATCGGCAGTCGGGTCCGCGCTGCCCTCCGCCCGCCGTCCGACCTGGAATCTCCAATGAAGCCCACCACTCGTAGGACCCTGGTCGCCGCTGCTGTGGTCGTTGCACTCGGTGCCGCCGGTGCGGAGGCCCGTGACCTCCACACCGTCGATGCCGGCGGCGGCCTCTACGTCCAGCAGGTTTTCGGCCGGGCCCTGATTCGCGAGGTGACCGGCGTCCGGGAGCTGGCGCTGCCGGCGGGCGGGCTGGTGCGACGCCTCGAGCGTACCGATGCTGGCTGGATCGTCGCCGGCGAGATCGACGCTCCGGGTACCCGCGATCTCTTCCTGCTCGCCGGCGGTGGCGAGGACCGAGAGATCCCGGTGCCACCGAATCCGGGGGGTCATCCGCTGCGCATCAATCCGGTACCTCTGGTCCAGGACGGCCAGCTGGTGGCGATCGCCTGGATCGCCGGCGAGGGGCTCCGGCAGAGTGCGGTCTTCGCGTCGCTCTGGAGCGGTAGCGACTGGTCGCCTGCCGAGCGCGTGAGTCCGGTCGGACCCGGCACCCAGATCGGGCTCGCGGGAGCGGTGCTCCACGACGGTTCTTGGCTGCTCGCCTGGAGCGCCTACGACGGCAACGACGACGAGATCGTCTGGAGCCGTCGCGACAAGAGTGGTTGGAGCGCACCCGCGGCGCTGCACGCGGAGAACGATCGGCCCGACATCGTGCCGACCCTGATCGCCACCGGGCGCGGCGCTCTCGCCGGTTGGAGCTCGTCGAACGGACAGACCTACCGTGTCCGGCTCGCCGCGTTCGAAGGCGGCGCCTGGCGGGAGCTCGACTGGAGCGGTCCAGAAGGCTCGGTCCGGCCCGCGTTGACCCGCGAGGGCGAGCGGCTGCAGCTCATGTACCGGACGGCGGTGCCAGCGAGCTGGACCCTGCTCGAGCTCGACGCGCGAGGGAATCCGCTCCGGAAGGTCGTCCTCGATCACGAGTCCACCTTCCGCCCCGGCCTGCTGCCGCGTGGGGAGCTGGCGCCGACGTTCGAGTGGCCCGGCGTCGACACCGCCATCCCTCACGCGCTTCGACGAGAGTGGCAGGAGCTGCCGTGAGGCGAGCACTGCCGGCGGCCCTGGCGCTCGCCTTCGTGGCCTCCTGGGCGCTCGCCCAGGACGAGAAGCTGATCGCCGTCGGTGACAGCATTACCGTCGGCAGCAGCTGGCCCTCGTCCTGTGGGATCTGTCCGGTGATCTTCGACTGTGTCGGCAGCTGCGGTCTGACCCCGGACACCGCTCGCGATCGGTGCGGCTTCGTGGACCGCCTGGACGACTGGCTGGGCAGTGGCTACTACGTGCGCAACGAGGGCGTCGGAGGCGAGGACACCAGCGAGGCGCTGAGCCGTTTCGGCACCGAGATGACCAACAACTGCGCGGGCAATCCCGGCGACTGCATCGCCGTGCTCCTCATGCACGGCACCAACGACATGAGCGGCTCGGTGAGCCCGGAGAGTGCCCGCGACAACCTGGCCTCGATGGTCAACACCGCCAAGGGCCGCAACGTGGACGTCTTGCTGATGACCATCGTGCGCGAGGTCTACGACTTCGACGACCCCAAGTGGTCCAGCTATCGGAACCTCACGCTGTCCCTCGCGGCATCGCAGGATCTCCAGTCGGTCGACCCCTACGGCCCGCTCTGTGACGACAACTTCGCTTGCTACAACCGCAACTACTGGATCGACGCCGACGTTGACAACGACGGCATCGAGGACCGCAACGAGGGGCCGACCAATTGCACCGCTCCCGGGCCGGGTGACGAAGGGGACAACAACCTGGGGCATCTCGACCCCGACGGTTACGACGTTCTGACGGGCGAGATCCAGGACGTCTTTCCGGCCTCGAAGCCGTCGGCACCGTCGCCGACCTCGTTAACGTCAACGTCCAGGATCCTACCAATCCCTTCAAGCTCTTTGCGGGAACGGAAGGCTACGGCGTTCAGGTCTCCGCGGATCGCGGGCGGAGCGATGTGCCGAGCTCGGACGGGCTCACGAACTTCTTCGTCAACGCGCTCGCCTTCGTGATCACGCTCTCCGATCCCGACATCCGCCGCATCGCCAGGGCGACCGAGCTGATCGAGACCGAACACTACACGGCCATTTCCGTGGGCAAGCGCTGGGCCGATGTGACGCTTGAACTGAACGACGGGCGGCGCATTGCCTCCGAACCGAAAACCCCCAGGGGCGATCCGGACAACCCACTCGCCGATGCGGAGATCTCCGCCAAGTTTCACGAGTTCACCCGGGACCTGATCGATCCCGATCGCGCTCAGGCCATCGAAGCGGCGTGCGGCCGGTTCGATGCGCTGGACAGCGCGGAACTGCAGGCGCTTTTTGATCTCGTTCTTTCCCCGCTAAACGACGGGGCATCCGATTAGGCGGCAGATGCGGCGTACGCCTCCTTGCGTCTGGCGACGAAGACTTCGAGTTCTTCCTCCACGGATTGGTCTATCGCCGGCTGTTGA
>JAODVM010416055.1:0-26358 GCA_025400095.1 Phenganax marumi
TAAAGCCAGTTAGAGTCGAAGCTGGTCTTGGGAATCCTCCGAAGGAATACACCAACAATGACACGGAATCGGGAAACGTCATGGTTAAACACGCCTTGCAGTTCGATCCCAAGAAACCCCAGGAATTTGTCGAAGAGACGTGCAACATAGTTGAAGCCCAGTATCGGAATGAAGAGCGTGCATTATCTGGGAAAGGACCGTACGAAATCAGACCAGAGTTTCAGCATTTTGCCATTCCCGATAGTCATCTAGCCAACTTAACTCCCTGTGAGAGAATCTCTAAGGTCGAGAAATATGTCCAGTCAGGAATGGATAGCAAGAAATGCCTAGATCATACCAAAAAGCGCTAGAGCGTCAATCAGGCGTCTTCAGTTCTGTCAGTTTCTGCCTCGTCCTCAGGAATCTCAACCATTCCCTTTTCCGTTCTTCAAACGATGTTTGCTAAAGCGAACGATCTCGTAAAGGATCCTGAGATGCAGAATGTTGTGTCGAAACCTGGAGCTACTGACGGGTCGTACGTCGTCGCAGGTTTTGGGAATGCGATACATAGCGTTTCCCCCGGGAAAGGAGGCTGCCTCAAATGCGATCGAAGCTGTGTCAACTATTCGACAAATATTCGCCCGCACATTTTAGCCGTAGCTCACGTTCGTGGCACTTTGGAAGAATTTGTGCAATGGTATAAGCGATCGCGACGAGGTCCAAATGCTATAGGCATGGCTCTTGGAGGTGGACCAATTAACGCTGGGAAAAAGCCAAGCAAACGAAAAAAATCAAACTAGTCAAAACCTTCCGTAGATGAAGTGGTTGATATGTTTGCCGAAGAAGATCGTACGTCTGCAGGAACTACCCAAGCTCAAATTGCTACTGTAACACAAAATGTTGATCCTCCGTCCCAATCTCTTGTACTTCCAGCCTCCTCATTTCCCGTTGCTCCTACTTTATCTCGTCATCCATCGCTAGCACCACCACAGCGCGCGTTTTCTCCTATGGCAATGAATCAACAGCAGATGACAATCGGACAACAATTCCAAACACACCCTGTTGCAGTTAACGTCAATGCATCCAACAATTTTTTTGGGCTCAAGTGGGTTGCGGGTACTACAGTATGCCGATGTTATGGCTGTAAAGGAGTCATAATGCCCCCCCCCCTCCCCTGATTCCATACCCGATGACCTTATCGTGGTTTATCGCGATATTCGTCAATTCCGAGACAGAAATACCGGCCAAGTTCGAGTTACAGCTGAACCACAGAACGTACATTTCCATCTACGAGCAATTTGCATAAAAGCAAAATATCCCAACTTTTCAGGTACAAGTGCCCTGGTGGTTCCCCATGAATTCCGACAGTACTTGAAATATGAACACATTAAAAGACCTACTGAAGAATTTGGATGGCTCCCGTAAAGGATAAGACAAAGGATAAGAAAAGCGATAAAACTGTCTTCACAAACGTTTGAAACTTATCCCTATCCTGATCCGACGTTGTCTGAAATCAGATTTGCTTGCAAAGTAATTTAAGTAATTAAGGCCAAAAATATGTCAATGCTGTTATTGAATATTATTCGTTGTTATTCTTCATTAACTATTGTTTTGTTAAATTTGAACCTTTCATTAATCAATTCAATTTTCTTGTTTCAATTGTAAGTTATAAATGTTTATGTTTGTGTTAATTCCCAGGATTCAATGCGTCTTCATAGTGTAAAATTCCCCATGCCCATTCCCATTCCCCGTTCCCATTCCCGTTCCCACTCCCCGTTCTCATTCCCATTCCCTGATTCCCCGTTCCTTGTTTTAAAGATAGCCGCTTAGCTTTCTTAATTGGTTCTGCATTTGTGCTGAACTATTGACATAATTAGTGGGCAAGAGATCATGTTTCCATGGCAACTTTACTGAATACATACCATGATTAAAACTGACCTCATTTTCAAACGTTTCATGCACCTCGTCATTCACTCTAATACCAATCAAGTCTGAATCCCACAATTCCTAACTTTGCTCTCTAGACTAGCATTCTGCTTCTGTGAAATGACATTAACCGAACATTCCTGTCTATCCTTTAACTGGCTGGGTTTCAAAGGACCACTTAGCACATATCGAAGCTCAGTTTCTAGTGCAACAAATTTTTCAGGCTTGCCCCTTATGGTGTGGTCCCTCTGAAATTTCCACAGGTAATCTGATCAGATTAACAAATCAACTTCAAGCTCCACTTTGGACCAGCATACGTCAGAAAACCACAGGTCCTGCAGATGCGTGAAGTCTTTCTTAACAACTTCAACATACTCGTTGCTTATGCGTGAAATCTCCAGCACAACATAAATCTCAAGTGTCAGATTCCCTTCACCTCAAACTGCAATCAGGTTGATAAGAACTACACCATGCAACCACAACTTAGTGGTTTTTGAATGAAGGTATTTATGCTTAGACATTCCCTTCAAATTATGCATAGATTATGCATGCACACTACTTTGGATGTTACAAACGATCTATGACTCCCAGATTCAAACAATACTTTAATTCTTCTATGATTATTACCCCTTAACTAAGGCTTGCACAGTGTGGAGCACGATCCTACTGTTTACTCCTAGTAGGATGCTTGCGTGGACATTTACTATATGTGTGGTTGACTCGCTCTCAGCATGCACTGGCACGTTTTCCTCTATGGGGTTGCTTAACTTATTTTTGCATAATGTGCTGTGATGCTCACCCTTACAGCATTTACACTTTACTGTTGTCTTACAATCTCAAGCACAATGTCCTTAACTAAACATTTAAAACATCTACCAAACTTACATACTAAGGTTTTTCATTCCTTCATGCCTTTTACTTTTCTACAATCTTTGTGGTGTGTCTTCCCATACAAAAGGTGCATTTCTTTTCACCTTGGTTAATGTGCAAACCACTTGCACTACACTAATCTTGTTTACCTCCATTGCCAATGGTTTCACAGCTGGTGTTAATCTGTAGTCTTCCCGTATCTCAACTTCTGCCAGAAGTGCTTCTAACAAATCACTCATCGTCCACTTGAAATAATCCTTGCCACTCATAGTTGTTAATCTCACTGTGTCCGGTATCTTCTCTAACCGTGTAGGAATGACAATTCCCGAGTACGTGTTCTTGTCAATTCTCCAGGCTGATAAACCGTGACAATGTGTTTCCACCATACCATACAATGTGCAAAGACCACATACATCTTTCTTACCATAAACTGGTGCAACCTTCAATAATTCACACATGTGAGCTCACCCAACTGCCACTGGCTTTCCGAATCTATATTTCAATTGCTCGACTGCTGACTTGTGGCTTTCTTTTGTAAGTGAAAGCCCTGTGATTGTTGCTTTTGCTGGTCCTTCAATCAGCCCTTGAAGATATGAAAACTTGCCCACATCTGATAGTTGTGCGTTGTTGAGGATAGCACTTTTAAAACCATCCCAGAATTCCTGCCATTCATGTATTCAGCCCAAAAACGTCCTTATTTTGAGTTTCGGCAACCTTGCTTTGCTCAACATTCCTGTTACTGCGTGAGTGAATCCTGCGAAATTTGGCTTGTATTCAGTGACTCTGACACTGTTTCTGCTTCCCAGAGGACATCGTCTATCAAGATTACTGCCTCCTGCAATTCTGCTTGTACTTTTGCCACGCCTTCAATGTCCTCCAACAGAAGGTCCTCAGTTGAATCTCGTATGCACATTATGTCTTGGATTTCATCATCCAAGATTTTTAACAAGCCCATTCTCTCTTCAAGGGAAATTTTCATTTGCTTAATGGTACTTTTGCGCTTCCCGTCATAAGTTTCAATGAATTCTTCAGCTGCGCTGATCAGTTTAGCTGCATGGCCTCTGTGTCCCTTTCTCAATTTCTTCTTCATGGCAAGTTCTATCATTTTGCCTAGTGTTCTTTCAATCAATATATGTGATCAATCTATCTGGCTCGATGTGAGACCAGTTGTTGTAAATTCTTTTGCGACCTGAATTTACTGCAGCGCTGGCCCAAACAATTCTCTCGAGAACTGTATTTTAATTACACTTTTCCACATATTTTTACAATCACTACTATAATCTGCAACTACTACTCTACAATATTTTGACATATATTTATTCTAAACAAAACAGGAAGATTTACTTATCTATGATGTGTTTCTTGCATGTTTGTAGGATGTTATACTTTGTCAAAGTTTCAATCTAGAAGCAAATTCATGTCCGTTTATGATAATATGTCGGACCACAGATGCTCAATCCTTGCTAATACATGCTGTTTTTCTTCGCTCAATATTTTCCTCCTATGTTGATGACATTGACAATACATTTCTACTATTTTATAAACATGACCATAACGTATTTTCATGTGTACTATGTAGATTAAGCACTTACTTGTGGCTGGCGCTTTCAGTCACTCGTTTACGATAATTTCTGCAACAATAGTTCCAAACATACACTGTACAGGCAAGATTGCCATGAACTGAGTTACAGAAACATTGTGTAAGTTTACATAAGTGTCAAAATGTAGCGCCATGAAATTCTGCATGCACCCTATGTCTTTTGTTCTCAGAGTTTGAAATATCCAGTAATGTACAATGAACTTCTTGTCCAAATCTGCACTGATGTAATTTCTAAAGCCAAATACACCAAACCACAGGATAGTACTGTTGAATGGGCGTAATATATTTGCTAAATACTGTGCGAATGCACTACTTTCTGGGTAACATTTAAGACACTAAAAATGACTGCTACAGTTTTCTGACAAAGGCCCTGAAATAATTTCTCTAAAAAATATAGAGGAACATCGTTAATCAAACTTTTTTGAAATGAAGTGAAGGCATTGAGCTAAAAATACATGGAACGCTACCTGAAGCCAAAAATTGAAGCCAAAAGTCTGAGATCGACCCCAGTCTTTCCACACAATGGAAAACCCGCCAAAAAACCAAACATATAAACACTTTCAAAAAACAAGTCAAACTTTAAAAAAAAAACAACAAGTTTTATGAAGTTACTAAGCATTTTTTAGCAGAAAGTAAAAAAAAAGACAAAGAAGAAAATAAATGCAGTTTTTTTCTAATATTCTAAACAAACTGCCCAAAAAATACGTTTTTTGGCACGAACTTACAACTAGGAGTGAAGTCTGTGTTCCCCCAGAGAATCACAAGACAGTAAACACACCTGTGTCTGGGTGTCAAATTTGGCTTCAATTGATTATTAGACAGTATTATTAGAGGTAGTGTTCCATGTATTTTTAGTTCAATGAGTGAAGGTCATTCGAGCAGTGTGCACATAACATAATTCAGTTGATATAAAAAGTGGGAAAAAAACTCCTGTAATATTATAATCTCCAAAAATAATTCTACTTGCCTTCAATTGCACATTTCGATGATTTTATCAAAATCAGAGCTATTATTTTCAACATACAACTATTTATTTGTCTTCAATGTGGGTTTCTGCCATATGTAGAGATTACTTCATGATTGGTGAGAGCGTATGATTTTTATGCACGGGTTGTGAAGAATTGCAAACGAACGAGCGAGCGAATAGCAAACAAGTGCGTTTTGCAATTCTTCACAACAAGTACATTATAAAAATCGTACGCTCTCACCAACCAGGAAGTAATTGTTTATTATATGATACAGAGAATTTTTAGTGTGACGAGTAAAAATTCAAATATATATTGATGACAAAACGCCTTGTTTTCAGTTTAAATGTATTCCTGCCATTTGATTCTTGCAAATGTATATTCACAGACATTTTCTTTCTTGTGTTATTTCTTGCCCCTGTTTCTTTAAGTGTTCAATAGCATTTCTTTCCTTAAGTTTCTTCAGGGTAGCACTTTTAAACATCACCATGTTGCTTACATGCACGAAAAACTGCTAGAGAAACAGATTATTTTTTTCACACGTAAAAAATATTGTCCATCCAATCAGAAAGCTGAGACGATAATTTTCACATGTGAAAACCATACACAGTTTTTATTTTGATTATTATTCAGTGAAAAAAACGTCTTATGTAATGTTTACTACTCCACTCCTTCAATCAACTGGCTGAAATAATGGCAGATGGCTAGATTGTGCAATGACTAGTGCGGACACGTTGCACCCATAAGTGACCCTCAGTATATACTCTCTATTCTGTGGTACCAGTTCAATCTGACAATCTAAGACCTCATCCACACTAATGCGTTTTCAAATGTATGCATTGTCATAAGACTGAAAACGCATCGATCAATTCACGTCCACACTACCACTTTCATAGAGTATTTGACTGTCCTCACTAAAACGCTTGAAAATGATAATCTTGGTGCACAAATTCGATTTGTTGCTTGAACTGGATCCGCAGACAGCTCAAATAAAATGACTGATCTGAGAACACCTATTCTCTTCAGTATGAAGTCATCATGCAGTTGTATAGAGCAAAATTTAACAGCAATTAAACAATTCAGTTTGTCAAAAGCATGTGTGACTACATATCAGACTCTTTCTTCATGTTTGATTGGAATTACACCATAGCTAGCTCATTAAAGATCGGAAAAAGAATGGCAATCAATGTGGCTGACGTCATTGTTCTCAAAAGCATCCATTTTCAAGAGTCCACACTAATACGATATGATATGTATGCGTTTTCATTTGTTTTCACGTTCAACAGCATTTTCAAATTGATGCATTTTTGGTGAATACGTTGAGCGTATTTGAGTGTATTAGTGTGGATGGAAGGCTTAAACACATTGAAATGTATCCATTTTCAAATGAAAACACATCAGTGTAGATGGGGCCTAAGAAGAATATTTACAGTGCTGTTTACATCTGCTGGAACATTACCAACATTACCAGTGATCTTGAGTTGACTGCCCGTTGGCACCAAAAAATCTTTTGAAATGCTAATCGGGGAGCAACAAGTTGACATTCCAGTTCATTTAGATCAAAGAGAGGAGGTTTCTTGGGAAATTGCATGCCATTATCTATTGACATGGAAGAACGTGTCCTTTCTTTAAATGGTTTTTACAGGTTTGACAAATCCACTCAAAATTATCAACACTTTTTTCATCTTGTAGATACCTGGTTATATCAGTATTAACCAATCTTAATTGCTCTGCAGGCAAGACACTATGTTTATACCATAACTGGTCACAGCATGTGCAGATATATAAAGTCCAGCAGATACAAAGTTATGGAACTTTCTAGAAAAGGCTGATTCATTAATATTTTTTTCAGGAAAGCAATTAAATACAGGATTTGTGTTTACGTTTTCAACTGAATGGGAGTTGTTCCCCTTTCTTCTCACCCTGCTTTGGAGCTTTCTTTCTAGAAGTCGTCTTTCTTTCACAGTCTTTGGCAAGTCTGGCTTTTCTTTGCTCATTGGTTTCAATTTGTCTTTCATCCTTTTCTGACTTTTTGTATTCTTTCATTTTAACAGATCTAGCTTCCCTTTGGTCTGTGATCTCATTTTATTTTCTTGCTTTATTGGACTTTTTCATCTGTTCAAGTTTGGATTTTTTTTTTCTCAATGGTTTCACTTTGTCTGCTTGCTTTGTTGGAATGATAATACTCTTTCATTTTTGCAAGTTTAGTTTTCTATTGGTCAGTGTCACCTTGCTTTATCAGACTTATTATATTCTCCCAAGTATACAGTTCTACCTATGCTTAGTTCAGTTGAATCATTTGATATTATACTTCTTTTCGATGCTTGGTCAAACTTGTGGTTGCTCAACACTTCACTGTTTACATCATGCTCTTCAAATACTTCAGTCAAAGCAATCATTCTTGAATTTGTAATAACTCTTCAGATAATACACGTTATCAGAAAAAGCAATTAGCTTTGTTGTTGCATAGCAATGCATTTTAAGGAGGTAGATAAGACAAAATGGCTTCCAGTCATAGTTATGATGTAACTACTGTTAACCTAAATTACATGAATTTAGATCATCAAGAGCAGGAATGTATATTGTTTGAATCCTTTCAAATTCTTTTATTTAAACCAACATAAAAATGGCAAAAAAACAATGATAATGGAAACGGGGATGCTGATGTCACAATTGTGAAAATTGATATGACCCTAAGTGATTTCAAATTTATGAAAATTGAAGCATTGAGAGAATTTCTTTCGTTATGTAACAAGTTAACCGATGAAGATTTTGAGACGCTGGTGTCGAGGTGGGTGTTATGGCTTTTATAAACCACATAAACTTTGACGAAGGCAACTTTCTAAATTTGAATTTTTTGTGCTCCTCACAAAATGCATAAATTTTTAGGGCTTTCACGGTGTGGGAGGAAAATGTGCCGATAGATATAACTGCTGAACAGCAACTAATATCTACTAAGAAAGAATACAAAAGGAAACTCACTATTGGCACAACTGTTCTGCCAGATCCTTCAACACTGAAAAAAAAAGAGTGGATTGGAGAGGAGAACGGTGGTCTTCAGAAATGGCCACCTATTTATTACCATGATATCACAAATTATCTGTATGGATAAATGCACCAGACAATTTATTACATTGTTTAAACAATGACTATAAAGAAGAGAAGAGTTACCGGTATTTCGCATGTGATTTTGTTAAGGAGATTTTCTATCACCCTGTGAGTCCTGACAGTAAGATATGTTTTTTAAAATGTAAAGTCACACCCTCTCAAAGAACATCCTCAGTTCCATATAATGTTTGGGTGGCAGTTGAGAAGAAACCAGGAGGAAAAATATTAAGTGGTTATTGTACCTGTACTGCTGGCCTTCTCGGAAGTTGTAACCATGTTACAGCAATGCTCTTCCAGGTAGAGGCAGCTGTTTCAAGTGGCGTAACAAAACCTATGTGTACTAGTAGGTTATCAGCATAGAATGTGCCTGCTGCTACAAAATCTCTTTCAGTAATGCCAGTTAGTGAACTTGCTGTGATGAAAGCAAGTTATAGAAAAAGGAAAGGAACATCAGAAAATGGGCCCAACTGCATCGCGTACAAAAAATTTTCACCGTGTGAAACAAAGGAAATTGAAAGTCCAGAGACTATGTGAAAAAAAATATATGGCCTGGTCAAAGACCACATACCTGAATCTCGTTTTGTAGAAATCGTGGAAAAAAGAAAAAAGCGAACATCAAGTGTGCAAAGTAGTGATATTTACGATGGCCGAGAAGGGCCACTTCCAACTTCTGAGTTCCGAGTTCCGACTTCTGAGTTCCCAGTTCTGACTTCTGACTTCTGAGTTCCGACTTTTGACTTCTGAGTTCCGACTTCTGATTTCTGAGTTCCGAATTCTGACTTCTGAGTCCCAACTTCCGAGTTCCGACTTCTGACTTCCGTCATAAGTCTTTCGAGTTTGAATACTTCCGTCAGTACATTTCGACATGCATGGAGCCGTCAAAGGAGAGAAGGGAGAAAATATTAAAAATTGTTTTGCAAATAAGGCAGGAAGAAAAGAACGAATGCCTGAGTGAGAAAAGAAAATGTGAATCTCCAAAAGAACCAGAACGAAAGAATGCAGGGGACAAAATGGACAAGGTCAGTGTGAGCAAACAAAACACAAATTGATCAAGTTGAATTTGAGACAAATTTTGCGGCACAAATTGGTCCGACAAAACTACACAACTTTAAGACTTTGCCATGCTCATTAATCTTAATGCAGTAAACAATCGTTCAGGGCAACCAGACCAGTTGCCAGAATTGTTAATCGTCTACTTTATTGATAGTTGCTAGATTTTGCCACTTATTTGTAGAAACAAAGTTCAAGCAAGGGGTTTATTTATCTCGGATGGCGACATAGGCAATCTGTGTCCAGCCCTTATGTCCAAGTTCGTGGCATTGAAAAAGGAGGATTGCGAAGAATTTTGTATAAAGAATATACTGTCTCAGAACTGCTTGAAGAAGCCAAGAAAATTTTTTTCTCAGGAGGTAAAAGCGGTTATGGAAAAGCACAAGATCTGGAGCTATGTCAATGTTGTTTGGGTAGTTTTATTGGCACACCTCTCCCACTCAATGATTCTAGCTTTTCCATTTCACAGTATTTGGCTGACAGTGGATTGTTTGCATCCCGTGTTAGATTTTATTTGCTTACTACTGCTAAGACTAATGACCCTGTTGGCAGCAATAGTTCTAGCGATCAACCTGTGGAACATCTTGGACAAACTCTTTCTTCATCAAATGAAAACAGTTCTGGTGAAGTAGGATGTACTACTAACAGTGGTGTGGAACAAGGAACATCTGAAAGTTGTTTATACATTGATGATAGTAAAAATCCTTTGTCGTTGAATTTTGCAGGCACCAGGTCTCACGCTATACAAGTGAGGTTAGTTCCCTATGTGTTGTTGGCTGGGCAGCTTGTTACTCTAGTAGATCAAGTAAGTTTTTGGAATGTGAAGCAGAAGAATACCATCTGTGTGATGACAATTTTATTGTATGGTCTATCACAGTAAACGATGACATATATGTGCACCAGATACAGAAACAGACAATTCTCAGCAAATCATGCAAGATACATTTTCCTTTACCATGGATGATTTTGAAGCCTCCGACAAGCCGTTGATACCACACGAACCAGATAAACTTCATGGCTATGACTCAGACAACAACCTCTATCTTGCTGTTGTTACAAATTTCCATCACGAAATTGGAATTACCTATACCTGGTTTGTCAACAATAAAGCATATATAAATGGGTGTTCACATTGTGTAACTCGAGTACCATCTCCTGGAGTATATCACTGTGAAATACAGTATGGAGATGTCAAGCTTACCACTAATTCTGTGGAGGTGTTCAAGAAGGATTATATGAGGTACAGCTAATATCATAAGGAGTATAAAAGTCACTGATTGCTGCTGTGCTTTTTGTTTAAAGCATTTGTTTTGAATTATCTACATCATGCAGCATTAATTACTCATTTCAAGCAGCATGTGAGAAGTTGATATACCAGTAGAGTTGATAGTGTTATGCAGCTATCAAGCTTGTGCATGGCCTACAAACATTCTGTAGTTTGCAATTAGTCTTATGCATACAAAGGTTGTATTAGAGAGCAATTGGAAGTGGTATCAAATTGATTTTTGAATGACTATTGCATTGTCAATTTCTTCTGTACTTTCCCAAATACCCACTTACACCCTACTAGGGGCAGGCGATCACCTGTTGTCAAAATCAAGTTGCAGAAGCATGTTTGACTTTTATGTCTGCATTTTTCATCTACACATGCAAAAGTGTAAATAGAATTCATTGTTTATTATCAAACTACCTCACAAACGAATGTATAGCATTTAGTTCTTTAAATGTTTAAGTTAAATATTACGGGTGTTTACAGAAATGGATCAGGATAAATTGCCCTTTGCCAAACTGTCAATTTTGAAAGTGACAAATCTTCTGTACAAAGGAGTTTTTTGAAATAGCAGGAATGAGCTAGTGACATTGCCATTACTGGTTTACTGTTGAAGAAGCATTTAGGAAAATGTCAAAAAAGTAGTTTTTGTGCTTTCAGCTAGGGTCGTAGCTTGCATGTGAAATACACTTTTATATAATTCAGGATGAACGAAGCTATATACAATTAGCTTTTCTTTTCGTAAGCAAAGGTTTCGAAACTAAAACAATTTTGGTCAGTGAATGAAATTAAAGGATTTACGCCGAAGTTCAAAGCATATTTAATAGTATTATGAGTTATGGTGAAACTTACATCCGCCATCTTTTTCGTTATGGTCAGTTACGCAAATTTTCTGATGTATCCCTGATCTTTAGTTCAATGTAGAACCACAGTAGAACTTTAGGGAGCCATCTAGGCCACACATAATATTTACTTGCTCTTTGTTAATAATAGTTTCAGACCAAGTTTAGCCGAAGAAGAAAAACAATCAGACGTTGTTGAAATCCCTCTTGAAAAACTTACTGTCGACTGGAAAGGCCCTGTTGATATGGGATCGTTTGGTAAAGTCTTCCGTGTTGGTTGGTTGTGCACAGATGTCGATGTCAAGCAGATACGATGGGGTGCGAGTGTAAGTGAGTCTATACAGAAAGAAGCAATGATACATAGCAGGCTTCGTCACCCAAACATAGTGACGTTCATGGGCATATCAATTAAGAAAAAAGATGTTCTGCTCATCACAGAGTTTGTTGCAGGATGTTCTCTTCAAGATGCCGTAGATGAAAAAGAGATGGAAGGGGTTCAAGGATTAATTGAGGATATTTTGAAGGGAGTAGCTTACTTGCTAGGAGTGGTGCATGGTGGGAGTAGCTTACTTGCTAGGAGTGGTGCATGGTGACATCAAGCCAGCTAATATACTTGTGTCATCAAAGCTAAACACAGCGAAGTGATGTGATTTCGGGCTTGGTCGCCTGCAAGAGCACGCGTCAATGAGCCTTGTTAGCCAACAAGTAGGGGCTGATTCCGTGTTGGAAGGGACACCATTTTACATGGCACCAGAACGTCTTTTAGAAAAGAGAAAGCCTGGTCGATGTAGCGATATTTGGTCGTTAGGGATAACACTTTTGGAGTTTCTTACATTAGACGATGCATGGGATACAGTGTTGAAAGATATTCAGGCTGATTCAGATGTAGCAAAACTTGTTTTAGCCCAGAGAATGTCGTTAACACCTCTTACACTTCTAAAACTAGAGACAAAATCTAAGTCTAGCATTAGCTTGTGTCTAAATTACAACAAAGCTGATAGACCAACAGCATTACAATTACTTCAGTGAGAAAGGTAGTCCAGGTTTTTTGAGTATTATGTGAATAATCACTGAACAGCTTTAAATTATCAAGGTTTTTGCATTGTGTTATGTAGTATGGATTTTAATCAATGTCTTTTAATGTTCTTTAATGCTGTTACAGCAAGAGTTGTGTCTTTGCAGCTGTTGATGCGCATGCGTACGCCTTAAGCTTTTCATATGTCATGCAGAATGTACATAGTAACAATTTAGTGTACACCGTTATTTTCATTTACATGTCATTGATATTATTGGAATAAATTTCTGTTAACAAACTACTAGGGCCGTGTTTTTCTCTTCAATTTCATATCTATTAAGATCAACTAAACCAGTAGAAAACAATAAATGAAACCACAAAAGCTTATTTTGTCATGGTTTATGAAATTTGCCAGGTGCGCATTTTGTCATGTGTTCACTCGCTACGACATACCCCCTGAAAACGAAGTTTAAACCAACAAAGTCTTGAATCCCATCATTCCTAAACATGGACATAGTAGTTCATCTGAATTCAATTCGCAAGGTTTCTTAGTTTATTGTACAGACAGTGTCTGTCGACTAATGTAGCTCATCCACTTGCCCAATTATTTGCCAAAACAGCTCCAACCCTTGTTCTGTGCTTTCAGGAACGCCAACACCAGGTACAATAAGATTGACAAGATTTTCAAATTCTATGGAATAATCGCGTCGCGTTTCTCCATATAAATCGCGGCAAATTTGAACATCATCCTCACTAGTAGGAACAAGGTAATTCTCTTTGCCATAAACATCTGGCAAGAAGTACATCACATCCGGCTTTCCTCCATTAAGTTGTGCATTTCTTTTAACCTGAATATCTTTAACATTCCACATTTTTGCAATTGAGTTTAGCTCTTTGCGCAAGATATTCATGAAGCAAAATTTCAGACACTCTTGGTGAAGAGGGTCGTGATCTGCGTAAACACCAGAATCTCGGAGATCTTTGAAGAAGTTAATCCACCAACCACCACCACCTTGTCTTAGTTTTGACCAATATGCTTCGATTCGCTGGTTAGCACTGCTTTTACCTTCAATAAAACTTTTATGTCCTGCAAGATGATCACTTTGATTCATATGTAACAACTTTTGCATCACAGCAATCCAGATATTCTCAGTTCCTTTGTCGGTTCGAACTAACCTTGGAACTCCACCAATCTGTTGGACAGTTCTAAGAAAGTAGTCTACCACAACATTTGGATTTTTATTCGTTGTAGATACTTCAAGCCACAGGAGGAGTCGTGAAAATCCATCAATGCAAGCATGCACGAAAAACCCATAAGGTTTTAATTCGTCCCATCCATCTATGTGCCACAGAAAGTTTGGTCCAGGATTGTTGTACTTACGACGTTTCAGTCTCCTGCGCTTTCGAGCTTCAACTCCTTCTGCATCGATCACTCTCATTGCCTGCATTGCAGTATCTCGCCGCACTATTAAATTGTACTTCATCTTCAATCGTCTTGTCATTTCGCGATATCCCACAAACGAACCGACAGATCTTTCCATCTCCATTAAAATCACTGACACAATGTCCTCTGACGATGCTTCGTTTCTTTGCCTTGCTCTCTTAAGTTGTAGTCGTCTTAGCCAACGTTTAAGAGACCGTAAACTCATCACTATCCTGTGCAGCAGAGAAAGAAACGCTAGAATTTCGTAGTTATTGTATCCCTGACCAAAATAGTTTCTGACAAGCACTTGCAAGTTGTCATTTTCTCCTTGTATAGCAGAAGTGTACAGAGAAAGAATCGCTGCAGCTTTGAAAACAAAAGCAATTAGCATATAAAATAAAACAACACGCATCTCGATGTTCTTATTTCGCCTTTAATTCTTCACTTCTAGACAAAATGGCAAAACAACGATGTTAAATTAAGAATGGGAACTCGGAACTAAGAAGTCAGAACTTGGAACTCAGAACTTGGAACTAAGAAGTCAGAACTCGGAAGTCAGAACTCGGAACTCAGAAGTCAGAACTTGGAACTCAGAAGTCGGAACTCAGAAGTCAGAAGTAAGAAGTCAGAAGTAAGAAGCAAGGCAAATTTTTACCACAATTTTTTAAAAAATGAGATAAGGTGTGCAGTATTTGAATTTGAATAAAGAAATCCCAGACATTAATTCTTACAGCAGAATTAGTTTTCAAATGAAAATAATTAACAAGAAATTATTGCTAAATTTAACTATCGATTTAAAAGTCAGAACTCAGAGGTCGGAACTCTGAGAAGTTGGAAGTGGCCCTTCTCTGCCATTGTAAACCGGCACTTTGGATCGTACTCTCAGAGAACATCTGGCATATTCCTACGCACTTGTCGTCTATCTGGCCATGAAATAAAAAACCTGAGTTCCCATGACATCAGACGTATCCATGTGAAGACAATGGAAATTACTGTTGATGGGCTAGTTAAAAATTGGTGAGCCAAATAATCGATTATTAGACCAAGACAAAGTCTTTACAAGACTATGAAAAGCTCAGCTTCAGGGCAAAATTTTCTGTTGCCATGTAAGGAAGCTCTGTTCCTTTCCTCCTTGCCATTTGTGGCACAAGTTCTCTTTGGTCCATTCCAGTATTTGATATTGATGACATAAGGTTGCAAGTAATCAAACAAAAGGTGGAAGACCTCTCCATTTGGTAAACCAGTAAAAATTCTGATATCAGTTTCCTGTGTTAGCTGTTCAAAACTGCAACATGGCGAAGCTGGAAGTTGGTCTATGAAAGTGCATATGATGGCTGTTTCTTGATTTGCAGAATGGGAAATACTGGCTGTTTCTGGACTTGACAAAGAGTTCAGTTCTTTACAAAAAGGCTTTTGCTTTCTTGGGGACTTTTTTATTTCATCACTCTGAACCAAGTAAAGTGTTGGATTTGGATTTAAATGCATTGGTGTACCAAATTGAAAGTGATTTGAACAAGCAATTTCATGGTCAGTAGCTTTGAAATTGACCCTTCCCCTACTAATGTTTATTTCCCAAATTTTTGGCTTCTGCGGACCTTTCGTCATGTAATACCAACACAGCTCACCTTCTACATGCCCTCTCTTGATATTTTTTTGGGAGTTCTATTGCTGTTGCTGCAGCTCCAATGCACCGCCTATAATGAGGCATACCATTTGGCAGCACCAAAATGCCTAACAAATGAAGACAAAATGTGAACACAAACCATCAACAAGTAACAACAGGCAGCTAGTCAACGACGCACTTGTGTAGCTAGCAATCAATCAACTTTATGGGTTTTAAGTATGTTTTATCTAGAAAATAATACCATAAGTATAATATTGAATGCACATGTTCAGTCTTACCTTGACTTGGTTCAAATTTTTCAAGATTTGATGGCAATATTTGCGAATTCTCGTGCACTTTGCCGAATTTCTCTATTTGTTTTCTTAGTCTAGTCAGCAAACATGATCCTGATTACCCATGATGCAATGTTTTGTCGGAGAGATCTATAGTGCTACCCATTCCTGTTACATGAGATCAGGGTATCTTAACCTCTCCAATATTTTGTTTTGATTTGCAAAAACTGAATATTTATTCACCTTTTTGATGTTTTACTGGTTTTTTCCTGGGGTGGGGTACTTTACTTTGCAAATGCTAAATATTTTCATAAATCAGAATAACTTTATCAAGAAACTTCAAGGGAAAATTTGTCTCGGATTCGGTTGCCCAATGTTTGGAGACATTTAAATGTATTTTCAAAACAAAAGCTAGGTATTGCATTACTTATAAACGAAGTAAGTTTAGTGCCCTAGAGTGCAGTGTCTCTATTATATGAATGAAATATTTTGTGTTGTGCACTGCTCTTCGGTTTTGTTGCTGGTCTGCTCTGCCATCGCACGAACAACTTCTTCAAAGTCTTGTCAAACATTTGCTCTCATATTTGTACAAAATATTACATGAAAACCCTCTCTTCTGTGGCTTGTCAATGTATGTATGCTTCTACTACAATTTCAATCACAATTATGTTTTCCAGGTCATTTTCAAGTTTTACTGATGGGAGACATGTTTAATGGCAGAATATGTGAAAACTGCAGTGCAAATGGAATTGAATTTTACAATACAGACATCGTGTCCCAGAATTGCACACCAAATGCTCACCTATTCAAATCTTATGGTGCTCTTTGAGTGGTGACACACAAACCATGTTCTTCCACTCCAACACTGCAGAGATGAAAATGGTAATTGCTATTAATGCACTGCATGTTCAAAATTACAAATTATACAATCATACATGTATTTGTGTAAGTGGAACTGTACCATAATACGTACAGTTTACATGGTTTCTATGTCTGCCCTGGGTACCCATGGTGTTGGAAGTTTGAGGGCTGGTTCACTTTGATATCTAGTCACATAGAATATGCAAGCTCATATATTTACGTCGAAATATGTTTACAATTTAACACGTTCTCTAAGTCATCCATTGGTGTATGCGGTGCAGGAATCCTTTGTCAATATGAGTTTGACTTAAAGAATGGAGAAACAGCACAATGGGTTTTGTGTGATCACTGCATGATTTGGTTTCATGTTCATTGTGTTGTTTTCTAGAGGCTAAGGTTCAAGAGAGAATGGTTCTGTGGGTTTGACATACACAATCAATAAGTATCTGCATGGTATGTAAACCATCGAAAAATATTGATGACTCACAATTACAGTACAGTTTGAACCGCATATTTGTCACTTTACAGCCTGTATAACAGAACAACAGGGGGTGGACAAAAAAGTGGCCTACAGTTGGTGGACAAACATCAAAGTTTTTTCTTGTCTGCAAAATTCATGAAATTCGAAACCATTTCAGAAGCAGTCGTCCTCTCAACCAGATAGTCCATGTTGCTGTTCATCTACTGAGAATCCTTACCTACTGTTGTTTAATTGTTTTAAAATTTTCAGAATGGTGTAGAAAAACACCATGTTTGTTAATGAGGGGCCTTTTTTTTGTTCACCCACTGTATATTGCCAAAAGTTATCTGCTACACACATACAATCAGTGATGCTGGGAAATTTTCCTTTTCATTATTTAAATATAGTTCAAACAATGTTCAGTACTTACTTTTCATGCTCTTGTTTAGTCTGATTAACTTAAGTCCAGATGAGCTAGAAAATTTCTGCCACAGTTGTAAGTTGCATGTATTACAAGCTTTTTTCCAGTTCTTCCAGTGTGGATGCAACGTCTGAAACACTAATTTTCAACTCCGTCTGACCAGATAAATAAAACCAACAAATTGGTTGGCAGCTGTTCTCTAGCTGCCTCATAAGAAATGCAGCAGAGGAAACTACTATGTTATACTAATTGTGACTGGCTATTTATGTTAGTACATGGAAAAACTGAATGGTGGATAATTTTGCCAAAAAAGAATTCATACTGCAATTCTATACATTTTCAATAATAACATAATTCAAATAATCAATAGAATATAAATGATACAGCACATTTATACTGCACTCCAATAGTAACTTGCTTTAAAGGATTTTGTGCAAGATATAACAAACGAAAAGATAAAATCTCATGGACTAGATGATCTGAAGAGAGGTGCAATTGCAATTAAATCTTGTGATATCCTCATCTTCGCTATTGCTATGAAGAAGTGCTAACATTTCTACATTTAAGTTTTTATCTGTACTAGTCTTTGTAACTTCATCTTCTTCACTGTGTTTGTCACTTTCCACACCATCACGTGAAATTCCAGCTTTTCTAAAGCCAGTTGTGATGGCTGTGACTGGACCAACCTGCCAGATGTCAGCAACCCAGTGGCAAAATTCAGCATGCATCGATCAACCAGGAACGTTGTATCTTTAAAGTAACCAGGGTTTCCTGTTTAAGTAGTAGCTATGAAGGTTACCCACATTGTTGTAAATTATAATGTGTGGAGCTAAAAATGAGAAGTGCAAACAACATCAAGGTAAGACTGAGTAATGTTTTACTGCCTGTCATCCACCCTAGAAAAACAGTAATGCACGGAATAGGGACTGGTGAAAACAAATTCCCAGAAAGACAACCGCTCAATACTTCACTGAGATGATGAGAAGACTCCATTGACACAGTGGGGAATCTAACTCAAAATGTTTGAGTCTCAAGATACCACTTGAACTGAACGCAACAATAACCAGGAGCTAAGTCATTCCAAATGATGATACTGTGGAATCAAATACAAGGTCATAAAAAATGGATGTTAAAACAAGCATACAAGCCTCTCTTAAACCGTGTTACAAATACGGAGAAAGGCACGTTTGGAGATTCTCACTTTTGCATCACTTTGAATACATAGTTGAATCATAAAAAGGTAAGCACAAGAAGAATAATATGTCAAGTAAAATAGCTGCCATAGTATAAACAACATATCAAACCATACAGTTCATGCTGTACAATACAGTTTACAAAGTAAATTTCATGCAACATAAAAAGATGGAGAGGAAATTGAAAGAAATTGCACAATTAGAAGACTTAAGTGGGATTTAAAGCTCTCTATGTTCAAAGAGGATCACCCATTCTAATAGCTCTTGGATTCGAAATTCTGGTAAAGTCCGACATAGAGTGCTACAAAATACAATACGACTCTAGAAATGCATACACCACGAGAACAAAATGTCGTAAATATGCTAGGAAGGAAAAGTGAGTGGCCAGGATGTTTCTTGGCACAGAAAGCTTCTTTTTGTTGCGCAGCGTTGGCAAGGTAAAAGTTACAAGGACATCTATGAGGTAGATAAGGGAAAAAGCACATTTCATTGACTTCCATATCTTGGGCACAGGACACGGGCGACTGAAGATTGCCACTGTCAGGGAATGAGGGAAGAGACTTTCTTAGCAACTCTTCAAACATTGGACGCCATGCCCATGGTAGAACCGATGAGACTTAGGTTACAAATGGCTGCGTAAACAATGCGTAAACTCTTCATGGAGGAGGCACCACTTAACAGCTCTGTAACTTGGATATGGAAATCTTTCTTTGATCTGATAAACCCTCACACAGGAAAATGAGCAGCAACTGCATGCACCAATGGAGGGTGGACAATCTTACAGCACCTCATAATTATAACCTATTCATGCGGCAAAAGGACTGGCGAAAGGACATTGCATATTGAGTAGTTGAATCAACTTGTCAAGCTGTTGAGAAGTTATGTTGGTGTTGGCAAGCTTCATCATCAGTTTTTATCATGGTAGCTAACTAACCATCACCCTATTCCTGTGGCTAGTATAAGGAGTATGATACCAATAATTAGTGAGGCAACAATTCTCCTGCATGGCAAAGTAATATATACATGTATGTAATCATATATGCATGTAATCCTGAAGGACCTCATGAGTAAGTATGTGCCCACATGTAAAATTCCCATACAGCTGCCATCCACAGTTAAGGGGCAAGCTACCTGAGAAACTTTGAAAAATTTAAAAAAAAAATTTGGCCTAAAAATCACCATTAGTATATGTAGATGTTTCCCAAAGTGAAAATAAGCCTGGTATATGGTGGCCTAGGAGTGCCATTTCAAATATCTGTTTACTGTTTCATATTTTGTATGAAATAACTTAAGAATTGTTAACAATATGAAATAAAAAATTGAAAAATAGTTTTTTAAAAAAATGTTATAAACTTATTTTAATTTTTTTCCAATCTTTTTTTGTTTTTATTTCAAAGTGAAACAAAAAAAATAGTAGATGTGGCCTATAAGTGCCATAATAATAAGAAAAAACCCCCATAATATTAAAAAAAATAAGCAATGGGTGCCATAGACCATGATGCGTTTCAGGCTTCAGAAAGTGTAAATATGGCCGCCGATCGCATCAGAAATGGTGAATGGATTCATGACATCAAGCTTAAAGATGATTTAAGCAATTATGTAAAGCGAAACTGGCGGAAAAAGGAGATACTGGATTTCGTTCAGACAAAGTATCCCATGTACACCTGGAGTGAACAGACTTTGTCCCACAGATTACAGTATTTTAACATTGAATTCACTGATTATGAGGTAGATGTTGCTACTGTAGAGGAGGCAGTAAGGAGAGAATTGGAGGGCCCTGGACAACTTCTCGGATATCGTTCGATGCAACAAAAGTTATGGGAGATTCATCGTCTCAGCGTACCTCGAGATCTTGTGTATGCAGTGATGGGGAATTTATGTCCTCAAGCACTTCAGGCTAGAGGAGGTGTTGGAAAGGCTAAACGACCCAAGAGGAATAGTTCTTTTGTTACAGGGGTATGTATATTGGAATTGATAAAAATGAAAAATTTAGTGAAGTCAAAAATGCTTATATTTTCTTGATATGAAAATCGACAGGGAGCAGACTGTACCATGTCTCTAGATGGTCACGATAAACTCTGTGGTTATCAGAACTCTATGTTTCCACTTTGCATATATGGTGGACAAGACACATACAGTGCTCGCATCAACTTTTTAAGAATTTGGACCTCAAACAACAATCCAAAAATTATTGGAAAATTTTACATGGACTACCTTTGTGAATGAAGAGGTATAAAACAAGTACAAACATTAAGGCTTAAACACTTTGTCTTACTATTGTAATTTTTACATTCCAGTCAGTGTGTTAGGGGAAATGAAGTCAAGGGTTAGGGTTCAAGAGGGGTCAGGGTTAAGTGAATCAAATATAGTATACCTGACTATCATTCCACCCAGGCCTAACCATTATTTCCACGTGCCCTAACCATTAGTGACAGAATATCCCACTCTAATTATAAAATCAGTGGAATAGTTGTTGTGTTGTTGATGAAGGCCCTTAATTAGAATACATATTTAAGATTGCAACATAGCATTTTTTAAAAATTTTTCTAACTATGCACAACTGGTGTGAAATATTTGTTTCTCTAATAGTTGCTTAAGCTCTACATATTCTATTTTTGTCAAAATAAAATCAGTTAATATTCTGATGATTACTGGTTTCTTCTTATTGCCTCATTTTGGTAGTGCTTCCAGCAAATGTGAGGGTGGACAGAGGAACAGAAACAGGAATATTGACCACAATGCACTGCTTTCTACGAGAGAAATATGAAGATCTCAATGATCCTACTGATTCAGTCATATTTGGTCCATCCACCCAAAATAAGATTGAGAGGTGGTGGCACGAGCTTCTTGAAAGAATAAAGAGGTTCTTTAAGAATCAGTTATCATCACTTGTTGAAGTGGAGATTATTGTCCTGATGATAACACCGACAGGTGATAAGGCAGCCAACTATCTATTTTGCCAAATTTTAGTAATTCTTTGATTCCATGATGATCCAAAAATTATCCTCCAAGGTGTTTAAAAAGCATTGCATTTGAAAAGGTTCTTTCTTACACTTAATTTATTGAACAGTTTGAAGGCATTATATATCAGTCCCTTGCGCTAGCATTATGTCTATTTAGAAACCTGTTGGCTTATGTATATATCCCTGTTCTCCAAAAAGAGTTGGACACATTCCGAGTATCCGTTTGGAACAATCATAGAATGCGTAAGCAACGAGACAAAGATCTACCTACAGGGGTACCAGAACACATTTACCACTACCCAGAAGAATATGGAGGAGAAAGATGCGGGCTTAGCCTGACAGATGCACAACTCCAAGAGGTGGCAGAAATATCAGGTGTTCTAGATGGAACTGATGACTATTTAGATGAATCATTCCGTTATGAATGTGAGAGACATGTTTCTAACACCGACGACATTGAACCATCCCAAGCTGCTAATGCGTACTTATATTTGAAAGCTAATTTTGATAAAACCAGAGTGTAAATAGTCTAATGGTCATGAAAAAAAACAACTCAAAAAGGTCAATGCAAATCTTCCATTCTACAAACATCAACACAAACATCTTTTTAGTTCTAGGCATGTTGTTTGAAAACCCAACATCATTCAAGACCAGATCAAGACTAAAATAGATTCTAGTGCACATGAGTGCAAACCGTGTTAATGGGCCAGAGAGGGTTGCTAGGGTAGTGGAAGATTGCATATTAACTCAAAGTCACTGTAACTATTTAAATTCATTTTCTTACACAACCTTTAATCCCTCTCTGGGCATAACATAGTGATAAGTGAATAACAGCCTGAACAATAAA
Organism: Phenganax marumi; assembly: GCA_025400095.1. Classification (NCBI taxonomy): domain Eukaryota; kingdom Metazoa; phylum Cnidaria; class Anthozoa; order Malacalcyonacea; family Clavulariidae; genus Phenganax; species Phenganax marumi. The sequence continues at coordinate 22,690 of JAODVM010416055.1, forward strand.
ATATCACAAATATCAAATGCCTAATTAAGAAAACTTGTTAACAAGAACTTGTCAAAACTTGTCTTAAAACTTGTCAATAGTATAATGAATCTATGCAAAGTCAAGAGAGAGTAAATTACAAAACTTGTTGCAGCTGTGATTGCCAAGGAACTTTTCAATGGCTTCATTTGACAAGTTACCAATACAGAAAAACAGTGAGTCATCTTTGGGGTCAGTTAGCCCAGAGGATGCTATCTCTGGATCACACAATGTATAATCCACTCCCTGGATGTCAGTGACCATTAACTGCTTCTTTGATCGAACATAAGTGTAATGAACAAATGCTTCTGCTTTCAACATGATTTCAGATGCTTCTTCTCCAGCTTGTAAACATATCTCGCCATCATTGTTGATAAATTTCTTAAATGTCCCCTCAAGAAATGTTTCCAGAGTAACATATTCCTCATTTAGAATTGAGTAGTACACCTTGTTGTAATGAAAAGTTGAGCCATATTCTAAGCATGATACTTCTGAGGCCAGGTTTTGGGTAAAGTTTCTTGCCAGGGCATTTAGCTGTACAGCTTTCCTGGTATGAGCCTCAAGCGATCCAAACAATTCTGCGATTTCGTCGGTTTTATCTTTCAAATATTTCTTCAAGATGTATTTGCCAGCAGGCAGGCCACTTAATACATTCGCCACATAGGCCTCGCGAAATGATCCTTCAGCAAGTGGCATTCTACGGAGGGATATTTTAACTTCAAAAGGCAATGACCATTCCATGTTAACAATCAAAAACTCCTCCAAATGCAATGTAATCATGTCAGAATTCGGATTGATGACCTTCCCAATTTTCATCATCTTGCTAAGTGAAATCGAAGGTGCCACAGACATGTGAAGTCATGAGCTCATATTTTCTGATCTTGCCAATACGTTTGTGGGGAAACTTTGCTTCTTTGGGCTGTGTCTGGTAGGCTCGCTTTGGTGGTTAACGGCAGTGGCATGGTTTTGAGCGCCTTCAATGAATCGCGCGTGTATAACTTTCCAATTTTTTATTTGTGATGTGCTTGTATACGATGGGCCACGTTCGCCAACCAGTACATCGCATTCCGATTCAGTATCAAAATGAACTTTACATGCATCCTTAATGGTTTTGAGCGTGGCTTCTTTGTCCTCCATTGGCACCCACGTCAAGGGTCCAATTCGAGTGTATTTTTGACATTTGCCTTCAACATTGGCTGATAAGCGCTAAACAGTTCGACATTAAAAGATTGATTTTTCTCGCCGTGAGAATTCTTTCCCCTCTTTTTTGCGATTTTTTCTTTATAATTTCCCCAATTTTGGCGTCTTTTAGCCGACATATTTATAAATATATTGCACACACAGCCCAATGCTGTTTTCAATTTCAAAATGGAAAATGTAGGGGAGGACCGCCTGCAAACGGACATCATTGCACCCCAGTCCCTAAGTAGCACCTCAATGTGTGGCACCCATAGGCCATTAATAACTTTACTTAAATTTTTTTCTTATTATTATGGCACTTATAGGCCACATCTACTATTTTTTTGTTTCACTTTGAAATAAAAACAAAAAAAAATTGGAAAAAAATTAAAATAAGTTTATAACATTTTTTTAAAAAACTATTTTTCAATTTTTTATTTCATATTGTTAACAATTCTTAAGTTATTTCATACAAAATATGAAACAGTAAACAGATATTTGAAATGGCACTCCTAGGCCACCATACTGGTAGAGCCGTCCTTTCTTACATTTTTTGATGTTTCTGAAAGGGTACGCTACCAGTTTTGGTTGCCATGGAAACAGGTTTATGTTTATTGTTTGTTATGCCTTGTTTCTTGGTTGTTTGTGGGTGCTTTAGTCTATTTTTAGCCCATTATCCAAATCCACACCTTAAAGGACTGGTAACAACTTAAGGCCTGGCCACATAGCTATTTTACAGCACATTTTTACTTTCTGTTGGAAAATTTTGTCATTGGAGCTGAGAACACTGGTGAAAACACATCAAATACTTATATTTTGTCAGTATTTGTTTTTATTTTGTTGCTTATTGGTCTCTGAAAATGGTCTCCTAAAGATTATGCTTTCTTTACAATGCCAAGAGTACCAAAAAAAACAGCAACTTCGTGGCCAAAATCAATGGGGTGCAGCTAGTTCAAATTCAAGCAACAACAATCAAACCTCATCTCCACGCACTTCTGCACCAGCACCTAAAACGGCTTCTGTACAAAAAATAACTAGTCAGAAGAGCAACAAATGTGAAGATTTTGGTGGGGCATACAGCTTTAGATTGATTGAGCTATCAAATTTGATAAGTGCTTTTCAGCCTTTGCATAACTGTCAACTTGGTGGAGAGTTGAACTTAGTGAGGGCGAAGCTTATCGATATGGGTCTAGCTCTGTAATTAACATTCAGTGCTCTAATTGCGAGGTCAAGATCGACTTTCAAACCTCTGGGAGTAAAAGCCAAGTGTGGAGACCCCGAAATGCCTTGGACACAAACAGGTGAATGGTTTATTCTGCCATGGAAATGGGTCGAGGAAAAGAGGCCATGGCAGTTATGTTTGATATTTTCAATATGCCTACCCCTTGCCATAAAAAAGCATGGCACGACCATGTTTCAGCACTGTATGAACCACACAAGAAAGCTATTGATGAACAATTAATGGCCGCAAGGAAAAAGTGTTTTCGCTTCATTGTTCCGATAAAACTAATGTTGCAGAGATTGCAGTGAGCTTTGATGGTACATGATCAACAGGGGATACACGGCTAATTTTGGTGTTGGTTTTGTGACATCAGTAGAAACTGGTGAAGTACTTGACTTTGATTTTGAATAAAAGCTATGCAAAGTTTGCGAACCAGCAAAGAAGATCTTGGCGAAGATTCTTGTGAGTATGAGATTTGGTACAATGGACATCAAAGCAAATGCACCAAAAGTCACACTGGATCAAGTGGGTCGATGGAGTGCTCCATTGCTAAAAAGATTTGGGACAGATCTAAAGAAACTAATTTACATTACAAATTCATGATCAGTGATGGTGATAGCAAAGCATATGCAAGTATCTGGGATACCTATGGTTGCTGCGATGAATGTGTGAAATGGGAGAAGATTGACAAGCGGTCAGCAGAGTACAAGAAATGGCTGGTGCTCATACAGAAGAGATCGTACTCTCCAAAAGAAGGATCACCATTTGAATGCTGTTTTTCTAGATTTCCTGCTACCCAACTTTCAACGCCTCAGTGAGTATTCCCTGTTGCTATTCTGGAGACTGCTGTGATGTCTGCTGTCCTGTATTTCAATTCTGGTGCTACCTCAAGGCAGAATGTCATGAAGGCAGCTAACATCCCAGTTGATGAGTTCACTTTCGCAGGGTGTTTAGCAAAAGATAAGAAGAGGATGTCGCACTCAGTTAGAAAAATTAGGAGAAGGAAAAGAAGACAAGCTAAGCTTGCAGCAAACCTAGGGGAATCATCCGATGCCAGTGGCAAGTTTAATGAAGTGGACCCACTTGACTTTGATTCTTCATCATTTGAGGATGATACTGAAGATGATTATTCTTTAGCATGGCTTGTTGGTAATGAAGACAGTGATGATCTACCATTAGCTCAATTGGTCAGTGGAAGACAAAGAAAGTGAGTGTTGGAATGCAACACTCACTTTCTTTGTCTTCCACTG
>JAODVM010416166.1:0-26348 GCA_025400095.1 Phenganax marumi
GCCGTAGATAGAGCTGCATCTGGTAAGTATTTCATAAGTGATGTATACGTTTTTGTGCTGAAAGCTCAATTCAGTTTCGTTGACTTTTTCTAGTCACACCACGTCACCAAGGTCGTGTTATTAACTTAGAGTACAACCCAATGCAAAAGGCAGCCATTGAAAATACTCTGATGTTGGTAGGAAAGGTAAGGGCCGCTTCGTCTAGAGTCAACGAAAGATCGCCTTAAACTAGCAAGCTCCAAGAATGAACCGTTACTGAAACGCCATCGCCATCTACAAAGCGTATTCCTAGCTGGGCGCAACCACTTTTCTTCAACAAATTTTTCCAACCTTCCAATTTCTTTGCACAGGGAGGTGCTTACGACACCGGCGGAGCCGATATTAAAACTGGTGGAAATATGCCGGGTATGAACAGGTAAAGACGCAACTTTTCATAGGGTATTTCGTCAAGAAAATATCATGTAATTTTGGAGTCTTTCTGTTTTAGAGACAAGTCGGGGGCTGCTGCCGTGGCTGGATTCTTTAAGGTTCGGTCAATGACTCTATATCATTGTTCATCCTGTCTTCTGTATATTCTGCGCTTTTCTAGTCCAACGACTCATTCAACATGATCTCGTTGGTGTAACAATAGCGCCACCAAGAGACACCAGAAGAACCTTAGAATCTTTTCTTCGTTCTAGACTTTGTCCCTACTCAAACCTCCTGCTATTCGCGTTCGTGGCACAATGGCAATGGTTCGTAGCAGTGTTGGACCGGGTTAGTTTCGCTCCATTCCTTTCTCGTTTTCTGACCTCTTCATTGGAGGGTAAAATTAACGGAACAGCTTCTATTTAGAGATGTATGTTGGAGATGAAATCATCACAGCAGCTTCTGGTGTAAGAATCCGGGTGAACAATACTGACGCAGAGGGAATATTTGCAATGGCAGATTGCCTTTACTACATGAAAGAAGAGGCAAGTATACTTTTATGCAGACCTTCCAAGTTTCTCGAAATTACCGTGAAAATCCCGCAATTTTGTTTGCTTTCACGCATCATGCAAGACGCGACTTTCTTCCCGCATTGTTGGACGTAACTAGTGGAGATTTCAATGTTACAAAGCAGAAAAGAAAATAATTTAACTACAAACATGTTGTTGCTAGGTCAATTTCAAAACCAGGCGAAAAATCGGAAAATTTCGAGTTGTCGACTTTACAGCCGAACCAATTAATTGAAGTAACGAAAATCGCTCAGAATGCCGGAAGAAAAAAATACATTTTGACAGAATTTTTGAAAATGAAAATTGCCATAATTATGTCTAACTTCATGACGCTAGTTTTTGGTTGAATCTGCTCTCAGAGTGCGGCAAATGGCGTTTCCGAGGTTCAAAACTCAAAAATTTTCTGGGGGAGCATGCCCCCAGACCCCCTAGGTTTCTCGCGCCTTCGGCGCAAACTTGGACACTCGTTCCCGCATAATATTTCCCGAAACTTGACAGCTCTGTTTATGATGTCTGTTCCAAAGCGTGCGAATTGTAGATGGGCTTACGCTTCACCAGGGGGGGAGGGGGACATCATAAGAAATTAGACTGAAATGTTGCCTCTTTTTGTTCTTCAGGCAAAAACTGCTGTTGATCCTCACATTTACACCATGGCTACTTTAACTGGTCATTGCATCAGGACTTATGGCACCGCTTATTCAGTAAGTACCAGTCCTCATTCGAATATGTACTGATCAAGTAACCAGCTAATGTACCCTGTTTATAATCAATTTTCGAATGATCTTTCTAGGGTATCATGCAAAATGGACCTGCCAAGTTGCAAAATCTTTGCAATGAGCTCCAAGAAGGTAAATTAAAAAGAAGCATTTTGTTTTCCAAAAGATTTGTTTCAAAATGTGCTCAGTACTACCCCGTGAATCTGACGGGAAAATGTTGTTGATCAACTCGTCATATTGTAAATGAACTTTATTTTTAGCTGGAGACTCTACTGCTGAACCTGTTGAGATTTCTACAATGCGTCGTGAGGTATTGACTTTAAAGAGATTTCGTACTAAATACTTGCAAGACTGTACACTTGTGTTCATTTTCTCTTAATGGAATCATCGATATGACTTCTACAGGATTTTGATGCTTGTGCTTCGAAAACCGAATATGAAGACTTCTATCAGATTGACAAGACGAGCGAATATCGTGGCCATCAATACGCTGGAGTGTTCTTGCAACGTGCTTCTGGTTTGGACAAGGTAATCATAGATCAGCCTTTTCCACAATCTCACGTGATGTTCTCTAGTTGTATCTGATCTAAACAAAATTTGATTTAAGTTTACACTGCAGTTTAACTAGTCTTGTTAATTTTAGCATGGTGTGGATTCTGCTGAAAAGTTGCCTTACGTCCACATTGATATTGCTGGTTCAAGTGGTATTTATCCTGATATGCCAACTGCTACACCACTTCTTGGTCTGTCTGCGTTCTATCTGCGTGATCGCGCCATGGCACAGGCGTAAACGCGGATAACTGGAAAAGTTGAATGTTGATGTTTAATTTGTTAAGAATCAATACAATGACTTTGCAACCTTACAATCTATCTGGTTCCCACGACAAAACCAGCAAAAAACAAAATGATTGGTCTAATTCTAACTATGAGAAAATTCTAATTCAGTTAATTCATTCTTTTGAAATTTGCTTATTGGTTTTCATATATCGTTATTCATCGGCGATGATTTCAGATCCATTGTTGTTGACCAAGGCCTATCGCCGACGAATTGCGATATATGGAGACTAAGGAATCTAACTCTATTTATTTCATATTCATTTATCTCTACTTCTTATTTCTATTCCTCATGGCGGGATAAACTAATTTTACAAAATTTGACAACGCCTCGCGCGCCTCCATCTTGTTTTTGAAAGTCTCTATATCGTAGATGTACATGAAGTAGCGCTCGGCACCACTAACAAGTATTTTTCTTACAAAATGAAAAAAAAATTTTACAAGTATTTTCAGGTTTTCTTCATGCTGTTGTAAAAGATTTAACTGATACCAAAAGAAAAGCAATTTATTTATACAAATAGAAAGTTAAAGGCAAACTTTGATGGTTGTCAGGTGATCATGAGCGTTGAATCATAAGTATGGTTGTTGACCTTGATTTCTGTGATACACAAAAGGATATTGAAACCTTTCTTCTGGATACTTTAGATGTAAGAAAGACTCTCTGATGTTCTTGAAAAGTTGTATATAAGAGAGTAATTAATATCAATCACTACAGTACTACTCCTAAAGACGATTCAACCACATTGTATATATAACTTTGAATTCATTTGCTTATTCTATTTAGACATTATGCCAGGAGAATACATCAGAAATTACCAAGTTACAACTTCTGACAATTCTGCAGGAAAAAGTAGGTTGAAAACAAAAAGCAGTAGTGAACAAATAAACTTGTAAACAAACAAATAAATAAGCAAACGAAAGAAAAGTAGTAAACGAATGAATGAAATGAAGAAATGGAATTAACAACAGAGAAAAAGTCTCAAATAAACTAGACAACCAACCAAACAAGCAATCAAGATGATCATAGTGGTAGAAAAAATTACTAATTTATTAATTTATAAGGATGATGGTTTAAGTGTTTGTCTGTTTCACAGGTGCAATGGGTTTCTTTGGATGTCACCAGGTATACACTAGAACTGTTCAATCTCTAAATCTGTCATATTACTGATCACCATACATTATAGTGCAGAACATGTGACTGGATCCCTGAAAAACATGTATATTTACCCTGGAAGCAATGATGGACAGTTTTATAAATCTCAGGTACAACTCAATACACCATTTGTCGTACTTACAGTTTTTCATTATTTGTGAGATGTTCTCCTAATCTTGTCATAACCTTAATCAGCATTTCTCTTTTTAAAGCTTTTGGTGACTCTGACAGTGGTCTTGATTATTTCATCTTCCAAACTCCAGGTAAAAAGTGATGAAGTTTGTTTCGCTTAATACGTATTTATAGCTTTTTTCCAACATTTTCCTATATCTGTTTCTTTGCAGAACTTGCAAGAGAATTGTGAAACATTGCATGGCTGTATTCAGTTTTTAACAGATATAATTTCAAAGGTAAGTACATCTTAACATACACATGCACTTTTTGTATGAATTTCTACACATATAGATGCAAACTCTCTTCAATGTTTATTGTAGGTCAATGAGGCATCATCCATTTTGACAAGAAAAACCGCATGTGAATGTTTATGGGAAATAGAAGTATCTTATCCGGTAGGTGATGTACAGCTGGTGTATTTTTATTCAGAAATCTCATTGAAATGATCTTATTTTCAAGGGTCTTCTTCAAGATAGACTCGGTTGTTTTTTCAAACTTTGTGAACAAGAGCGCACTGTTGGTTTTCAGAGCTACATGGTTTGTCTTCTTTAGGATTTGCAATCTTTTAATTTTAATCCACTTTGCTAATAATTGTTATTTCTGTTGCAATATTTAGATTCTGTTTGTGACAACTTTGAAGAATGCCATTGTTCATATTTCAAGTTTTCAAAAAGAGTAAGTAGTGTGAAAAGCTCTTAGGGAAAAAATAATGCAACTTGCTTTCATCTTAGCAATATTGTCTATTATATTTTATTCAGCATTCCAGAGAACCAGAACTATTTAAATGAATTATTGTCCAGTGAAGCTGACCTTAGCATGAAGGTACTATCTGATGCTGCTTCAGGATGTCACTATCCACAAATAACTTATTTATGGCTTTTTTCAGATGAATTTTTTGTCCCAACTGGGTATTCTGCAGAAACAATTTCCAGTCGTAATGAATGTAAATATCATTTAAATGTCTCAAAGTGTTGTTTATTGAAGAAATCCTATGACCTAATTGTGATCTGAAATTCTGTTGTTGTTTTTTTATTCACATTAAGATTGTGGGTGGACATCAGTATGACATAAATTTACCGGCAAAGTTCAAGAATAAAGAAATAAAGCGTGCTGTATCATTCATTGCTGAAAACTATCATCTATTAACAAACATGCCACTTTTTCATGTTTTGCTACAAGTAAGGTTCACTTTTAAGAATTTAGTCGTGAGATTTACGGAGGACACAACTTTGCAAGCTCTTTTCTCTTGTTTGTTTTCCATTCCCAGTTGATGCATTGTATCAAGTTGGCTTCATTATCACCAAGCGTGAGTATGAACTCCTCTCAATTCAGTGTGATTCTTAAATACAGTAGTTATTGAGGTATTCGTTATTATTCTTATAGGTTTTCAAATCTCATTTCGTGAAAAGTCTATCTTGTACGATGGATCTTCCGTTATTTCAACTTGTTCTCTTATTAAAGGTAATACAGTAGAATCACCAGTGTCCGCATATTAACCTGCCTTTGTGTTGTGTATAAAACCCGAAGTACTCTTAGTTTGAGTATATATTTACAGGCATCATTTGGTAACCAACTTTTTGAAGAGACAGATAGCACCATACTGTTACAACGGTACGAATTTCCGTAAGCGTAACATTTACATACTATAGCCCTTCGTAGTTACGTCACACACAACATGAAAGCGAGGCTCTATAGCTAAATACTTAATTATGTGTCTGTAGACTGTGTGACTTGTCCAATCATTGTTTTTTGGGAATCTCACAACGACTTCTATGCTTTCAATGGTTGATTCATTTTCCTCGCGACGTTAAGGTATTTGTTCTCGTGCAGTGTAAAAACATCTCCTGAAAAAGGACGGCGTTAAATTTTTCTCGTATTTTAAGTATGAACCGAAAAAGGGAGTAGAGTTTCTCGCCGAACGTTTGGACTTCGTGGAGAAAGCAAAATTTCATCCCACAGTTTTTGATCCTGTTGGTAAGAAGAACGACTGTGTTGTCTGTTGAGCTTTTTATTGTTGTCTATCTAGCTAATTTTGTAAGATTTTTAAATGTAATAAAATCCAATATTTCAGAAGTGATCCCTGGAAAATTAGACATTTTATCGTGTTGTTACATTCCTGGTGATCGTCCAGGTATCTGTATAGTTCAGTCTTTCTTACCGTCTTCGTGATGCTTTGTTAGTTGTTTGGTCTTGCGCACTGACTCTTCTATCTCTTTCTAGATCTTGCTAGTACAACGTTGATGAACTGTCTAGTGTGTCTTCATAGGCCAGTAAAATATGGGTTAAGACGACCTTACTCTCCTCTCTTGTTCCAAGTGTTGTTCTCCTATTACTCAAGACATCGCAACTCTGATGCTTTGGTTCAGGAGCTTTACGGGTAACTTCAACCTTGTAGCCTGTGATCAGGCTGTACCTCCAGCCCTGAAAACGAGGTTGTGTGGGGGGTTGTGTTAACTAGAATAGCGCAGATTTGAACGTCTAGGTACGTGATTAGTTGTTCGAATCGTTGAAACAGCATTTCAAAGCACTTTTGTTCAGAGGTCTCTGCATGAATAGATCAAATGATGATGGTCAGTTTCTTAAGTCGTCTTGATTCTCGTTCTAGGCTCCTCCTTTCAATTGCTACCGAGCATCCTGACTTGGTGCCGCATGTGTTAGACTTTACAGTGTCCGTTGCAGCTCTTACTCCTGAGAGGTACGTGTGTGATTGTGTGAGGGTGCACACTCCCCCCCCCCCCCCTCTACTTGTTTTCATCCATGTGTGAACTGGTAAATTGGTGGAATGTTGTTAAGAGTTCACATATGCTTGCTTTCTACATGCTACCACGTTTAAGATGCTGTCCATGTTCCGAGTGGAGGGTTGGAAATATCGTAGCTACTTTAAAAGATCTGTTGTTATTTTTGCAGCTATTTGCCTTGTGAAATACTACGAAATTTTACAAAGTACATTGTGTCATTACCGTTGCATGCACAACTAAAAGACATTCGTAATTTTCTCAAAGCTTTTGAATACGCGATGAGATTGAAGGATTTGCCGCCTGAGGTAAGTAGACGATGCAATATTTATGCACGTTAAAATATACCTCTGCGAGAACTATTTCTTATGAAGTTCTGAGGCGCCAGACAGTTCGCCTTTTTGGGTCTGGGGCTATTTTGAGTCGTTAGTAGTTAATCAATTACTTTTTCAGGGAGCAATTGGCTATCTGCGACAACTGGCAATTTGTGATGAAATACGACAGAGCAATGATAACTGGTTTGTGGGAAATTCAATACTTCATGTATGCAGAAACATCTTGCAATATCACGACACGTCTAAAATAATGGCAGGTACTGTGCGAAAAACGAAGAGAGTGGATTTTGTTTTGAAAAGAATACACTATAGCACTTCTTTACTAAAACTGCAAGTTCCATCCTGTACTTCCCAACGAGAAATCACTTTTCCTTCATTTATTTGTTGTTAGCTAGTTTAAAACAACTTGTTTTCATTCTGTATACAAAGGAAAACTTTTTCCTTCGGTTTCTTCTCAAACTATATAGTGAGTACTTCCCTCCCCAACCACAGTATTTGTAAATTTTCTGTATTACAGATCTTGGTGATTGTCTTCTCACTATCTACAAAACAAACTCAGATGCTGGTATCCTTTTGTGAAGTCTTTAATCGTGCTATCATGGTCTCATCTACAAAACGTCGTAACGGCAGGTTCTCTTTTTTCTTAATCACCGATGTTAGATATCTGCGACCGAGCCATGTTTTACTACAAACTATTGACAACAATATCGAGTGAAAAGGTATGGAAATTGCATATAAAACAATACTACATTATATTGGCATTAAACGCCATTCCGTTTTCATCAAATTTCATCTAGTGCTCTAGATTGTTGACTGGAATTTTAACAACCGTTGGCAAAAATTCGCGTCCTTGTGAAAGGCCTGGTAAAGACTGTTTGCCTTATACGTTTTATTACTTTCTATGTTTTACATATTCAACATTTGTTTGGATGTTTTTTATGTTTTTTTCAATTTGAAAGGGTATTTTCATTGTATCCTATTCAATATATACGTTCGCTTTGAAGGTTTAGCGACGACGTCTTTCCCAACAGCCGTGCCAATGAAAACAATCACTAAACCATTTTTAACCCTAACAAGGTGAAAACGCAACTTTTTCCAGGACATTTTAATACCATTTATGATCACATTCAAATGTAAAAACTGAAATCGTAACTGTTTTTAGTGGTGCGGGTGAAACGAAGTGGAGTGATGGGAATGAAGAGAATATTGGTTTTCCAAGTGATAGCACAGTTTTTAATATTCAAGGTTGGAGTTTTTCTTTGCAGTGTTTAGGTATATTACATCAATCTTCCTTGTTATACATATAGTTTTGCATTTTGTTTGCAGAATATCGAAAAACGGTGAACAGTAGGGCTGATAGTATGTCAATAACGATCCCGTACTATTTGCATTACGTAAGTCTGGTTTACGAGACTTCTACACTCATTATCATCATCTTTAGAATATCTTAGCTTTATTCGTTGTCAACTTCAGGTCATTGAACCTTCTGAGGACATCCCACATATCATTTTTGCTGTTGTTATTCAAATGCAAACTTCCAGCAACTATAAGACTATTCCAGGTGGTTATGCAACGCTTTTCAAATTTTGTTCAAGTAGATCTTCATTTTGAAGTGCAAGTTAATTGTGTTTAAATATGTTCTGGGTTTTTTTCCTAGATATTTACGTGCCGTATTTGTCGCACAAAAACGCTTGCGAACCAACGGATGGTATATACTGTGATGAGATATTGTACATTGAAAAAACAAACCATTTTATTAAAATGGGAAATCTTTATTTTCCCAAGGTTGTCAGGTTGTTGAAGTAAAATTTTCTCCAAGAGAACCCGTTCCAGCGTCTTTTAATGTCAGGTTAGGATCATAAGTTAGTCAATGCTTGCTACTAGAGAAGTTTACGCTATCGTCATTTGAAATTTTTCCAAATATGAACCTTTACCTCGCATTCATAAGGGTCCGTTCAACGAAATTTCTTGAAATTTGTTGCTGTGTCGCAAACTGTCCTAAACTTTTTGCGGATGTCAATGATCGATGTATTTTCTCAAAAAACTCCTATTCAGGTCGTAAAACCATAAAAAGATCTTTGGTTGTATCTAGTGTTGTTCTTTTAAAGGGTTGTGTACAGTACTGCGGCCGGCTCGTCTTTCATCATGGCTTTAAAACCAATTCGCATCAGATTTCCGGACCTATTCATTCCCTTGAGTCCAACCTACCCTCCTGAACTCATGTTTGATGTTTTATGGCAAAACATTGAAGAAAATCAATATTCAAGGTATTGTCTACCAAAAACGAGTTCTCTTCAAATTAAAAATCTTCTACAACATATTCTACACAATATATTATTATTTATACAATATATTATTTATACAATATTATACAATGTTATACAATATTATACAATAGTATACAATTATACAATTACACAATTATTATACAATATTATACAATTTCTACAATATTATTTATACAATATTTACTCAATATATTATTTATTTATATTCTACACAATATCGCAGAAAAAATCAAACTTATTCTGGAGTAAAGTCCATTGTATACTTGGACGTGGAAAAAGAGAAAGTAGAAAGAATTTTAGAGGAACTTAGCAATCATATAATAAAAAGAAATGGTGAGTACGTAGTTCTTTTTATCCACACGTACATCTTATTAGTGTACTGGAATGCGATCATTTCTGTTGCGAAAAAACATTTCATATTATCAATAGGTCTAACACCCAGCCTCGTAACTCTGTGGTAATGGGGTTGGGCTATTCTCTACTTTTTCAAACAGATACAGAGTCATTCGTTGGTGTTTTTCTTCCTCCGAAACATCATTTTCTGTTACGGTTCGTTCTTCATCCTGCTCACGCCGTCGTACACGTTGCTACGGATAGATGGCAAGTTCTTGCTTCACTTGCAGAATTTTTGAAATATGACCGACGATCTATTGGTCTTAACTCGTTGCATTTAGTGTAGCATGCAAACTAAGCAAAAAACTGTAGAAACAGAATAGAAAACACAGATGGCCAAAATCGAAGTTACAGTGAGTCAGAACAATAACTGCTTTAATGCAATAAACATTTTCTCTTGCCTATTACAACAAATAACCTTCATATTTTAATTAATTTTCAGTTGATTAAGCTTTGTTTTCTAATACTATATGTAATAACCAAGCGTATCCATACTTGTGAAGGTATAGATGACATGTCCAGCTTTCATTTATCTTGTCACTGATCATCACAACCTATTTTGCTACTCTGCTAGGTAACAGGTAAACAATTTTACACAATAAATTTACATCAAAGCACAACGTTTATTAAATAAAATATAAAAACATACAATATGATTTGTAAACATGGAATATTACTACAGTTGTGTTACATGAAGCATAGTTGTTTTCTTTGAGTGGCTGACCAGTTTTGATGTTTTTATTTTGAGCAAGATATGTTATAGTACAGTTGATATAAATAGTAAATGTGGTTATCAAATTCTGTCGAGAGCTTCCATTATCACAATGCTATTTCCTCGGATGACCTGACAAATAAGAAAACATGTTAAGTTTCAATCATACTTTTACAAAGATAACACTGGTTGTTAGCATACCACCATTCCAATGTTGTGTTTCTCTGTCGATGACACGTTTTCTATTGCTTCGTCCAGAACAATGTTCATGAATGGATCAAATCCTCTCAGAATGCCAGTTACATGTCGACCACCATTTATCTTAACTGATAAATATATTCACCTCAGTACTATGAAAATTACCAACCACAATACATCTGAAGCTATCCTTGGATAAATCAGCTGTAGTGTCAGAGTTTCATGGCTGATAGTCACCATAGAAAGCTTCAACTGAAAAGTGTATGGTTGCATGACATCTAGTCAATATTGTTTGATCTACTTCATGGACAAAATATCTTATACGTACTTGACAACTTCTTGTCCATATACCTTTAAAAATAGAAACATTGATGGGTGAGTTGCATGGCACATGATGGCAGATTCCCAAAACCTACTAAAGGGGCATATAGTGCTGTCTGTCAAACTATCAAAGGTAGGGGAATTCCACCTGTCGCAATAGTAAATGCTCTAGGTACTAAATGCGTTCCAACAGTCCATGTTTCAATGGAAATATTCTCCATTTGCAATTACGTTTTTTTTTAAATATGCATATCAACATAAAGGAAAGATGATTAATATACACATACTTTTTTAACTCAGGTGGATGGGCTTTACTCATTGTGATAAAAGATGGATTGAATGGTAAGAAAACTTTGAAATATCTACACTCCTCTTCGAAATGCGCCAGACAAAGACGGTCACGGTTTCGAAAGTTCCGCGTTTGGTCGCCCGCGCTAGTTCTTTCAGCTGTTTGTTTCTTTTAAGGAGGTACGTCATTTGATCAACGGTATAGGTTGGTGTTGGAAATTATTGGAAATTGAAACTACTTTAAAATTCTTCCCCCCCCCCCATTCTTGCTAAAACTGCGGTAATGAGGAACTAGTTCGCTGTATACTTCACTGTGAGAAGCTTGAAAATTTACAAGAAAATCAAAGCACTTTATAAATTTAACCGGGGGGAGAGGCATACGCACAGCATAAAACTTCCTGGTTCGAACCAGTTGCAGATGTTTACACAAAAATGACTAGTATAAGCTTTCTTGCAGCTATTTAAATATGGTTTCTATAGTTTGATAAATGCCTCAATAAAAGGTACATGATTTCCTGATTACATTTCAAGGGAACTTGGTACTTTTCGGGCAAATGTGCTGTTTCTTTAGCTTTAATACTAAACAGGACAGTACATTGAAGTTTTTTGGAAAATGGACAACCGACCTTTGCTTCCTTCACCGATTAGCAATACTTCTGAAAATGTGTACATTGTTTACAAAAAACGTTGGTTTGTGTTGGCTGTTCTTACTCTACTAAATTTCTCCAATGGAATAGTATGTTATTATCTTCATTTTCTTTATATTTTTTATTTCTTTTGCCTGCAAGATGAAGTTTAGATTTAATGTACAGTATACTAGTAATTATTGTAAGTCGTAGGTAATTCAAATATCATTTTATTTTACTAATCTGATCTTTTTGCATCACTTTGGCAAAATTTAGGTTTGTTTCTGATGTTAAACTCTTCAAAACGTCAGCTAATTAACATAACCTTTAACCGTTGCTGAATACCAAGCAAGGATTTTGACATGTGAAGCAGCCTTGTTCGTTGTCACTTTGTTGTAGAAGCACAAACTGAAGTATTGTTTCATATATTTACTAGCTTTGGATTACATTTGCTTCAATCGATGACAAATCGGCTGAATATTATGGTGTTTCATCTTTTGACATCAATTACTTATCATTGGTGTTTTCATTGGCTGCATTGCCCTTTGCATTGATATCAGCATGGTTCATTGATACGCATGGCCTTAGAAAAGGGGTAGGGTATAAAATGTGTAGTATTATGGTAACTGCTAATGAAGATTGATAGCATTAAATTATATAAAGTACTCACAAATTTTTTCTTTGAAAATATTTTTCAGATAATATTAGCTGCTCTGTTGAATGGTCTGGGTAGTGTTATTCGAGTGCTTAGTACAATTCGTCATTTGACGAGCGAAGAGAAGTTTGCAGTTGTTCTGCTTGGGCAAAGCTTAGCAGCCATTGCTCAGACATTAATTCTTCCTGCACCACCCAAATTAGCAGCTTTATGGTTTGGTGAATCACAGCGTGTTCTTGCAAACATGATCAGTTCAACAGGTAAAAATATTCAGAACAATGCTCAGAATACATTCAATGATTGTAGCTGTCTGATATCTGTCTTAGGATTAGTGTTATTGAATAAGATCTCTACTCTTGTTTAGCTAATATCATTGGGCTTCTTGTTGCTAATATTTCCTCTCCATATATTGTGCAAACAAAAGAAGACATCCCTGTTCTGGTAAGTTAATAAATGAATTATTCTTTGCAAAGGGAATAGGGAATGGAGTACATATGATGAATGCATAGAGGGTGAGGGGGTGTTTTAGGGATCTCATGTGGTGTATTTTTCCTGCAGTTATCAATATTTGCTGCTCCTGGAGTTATTGCAATGATATTTGCCACAGCTGGTATCACCAGCAGTAAACCACCAACTCCACCTGCACCCTCTGCTGCGCAAGACTCTAAGTCATTTTTTGCTGGACTGAAACTGGTATGCAACTGTGAAACTGTGGTTTGAAGCTACTGAAAATCGTTGACATAAACGTTATTTTTGTCAAAAGTGATGAATAATTGTTGCTGGTTGCTTTAGGCACTAAAAAGCAAGCAGTTTTGGATTCTGATGGTGTGTTTTGGCACGGGTATTGGGATGTTTAGCGCTCTGATTACGCTGCTGGAACAAATCATTTGCGTTCATTACTACAGTGATGTAAGCATTGATCTAATCACTTGGGTTTCAGCCATTTTAACATCTTAGTCCACCCATACTTACCCGTTTGGATGGTTGGGTGTTAGCTTAGCTGACCAAGGGGTAGCCTGGGACGGGAAACTGTTACTTGCACTCAGATTGAGATCCACAAGGCATCTTGAGCTGACCACCCCTCTTCGAAGAACGGCTAACACCCTCACACCAATAAATTGGTGGAAAGAGACAGATACGAGACAGGAAAAAAAAGTTACATAAACGCGAACTAATGCCAGGAAAACTATCGCTCCAAGGAGAACCGTGCACTGTGTCGTTTGGAAGTTAAGCAATTATGACTTGCACCTCACGGGCACGCGATACCAAACCCTACGATCACGTGACATATTGACGTCACGAGACAGGTTCCCAAGCTGTTAACCTTGGTTATTGCACAACCTCATTTAAAAATATCTTTTTCTCTGTGGAAAGTGAAAGTTTTATATTTGAAAGCGGTCCAAATCTTGTTTTTAGGAAGCTGCGGGAAATCTTTCAGCCCTTGCCATTGGCGTTGGCTTTGTTGGTGCAGGTCTTGTCAGTGTGTACACAGATAGAACAAAGAATTTTGAAATGATAGCAAAAATATGTTATGCTCTGGCTGCGCTATTTGTTTTATTGTTCGCCGTGGTAAGCTGGCGTTTCATAGAATTTTGTGTAATGTTATACTTAATGCATTTTGCTAAAAGTACTTTTTCTTTTATCCTGACCCACTTCTATATCTTAGCCCATAAGCTAATCATAGCTGGACATGTTAATTTTTTGTGAAGGAATAACTCAATTTTGTGAGTATATATAGACTCGCAGTTGCTCACGCAAGGAATAACTAACTTTACGTTATTTTTTCTTGCTCTGACTCAGAGATGAAGACCTATTGTGTGTATTTGTAGGTTTCTAAATATGAAAACGAGTCTGCATTAATTGCAATATCTTTTGCTGGTTTTGGATTTTTCGCGCTTCCTTTGTTACCCGTGGGACTGGAACTAGGAGTAGAATGTACCTATCCTGTAGCTGAGGCGACGAGCGCTGCGCTATTGTGGCTCTTTGGGTAAGTTTTTTGAAGTTGAACTGTGATTTCATGAAACGTCTTCACAGTTCGCTAATGTTTTAGATTGTTTTGCTGAGAAGTAGTCTTGCTTTTTATGTCATTCATTGCAACGAGCGTATTTCACGCAGGCAAGCAGAACGCTCAGCAGTCTGACGTGAAATACTTCATTTTGCAGCCAAATAACAATGATTGTTATAATTTTGGTTTCTGGGTCACTGGGCACCACTATACCCAAAGAAAAGGAGAACCGTCTGCCTTGCAAGTCAGGCGACGATGACATGACTAATGCAACGTACTTCATGGCCGCTTTAACTGTTGCTATAACCTTATTTTTCATAATTTTGTTTCGACCAAAATATCTGAGAATGGAGGCTGAGCGACGAGAGATTCTTCGAGGAGAGTAGGCACAGTTAGGTGACATCATTAATTATTACCGCATTGCCAAGGAAATGGTTCCTACTTCTGTAGACAAATTATTCTTCATGAAATAACTTTTCGACATAAATTATACAAATCTATCGCTTTTTTCCATGAAGTAAATACTCGGGTAATAATCTTAATTTTTTACTGCAAACATTCACAAAATATTAGCATCGTCATTCTACATCGGGTAATTTAAACATTTATGATTTTATATAATACAATATATTTTCTTGATCCGAACTAGCATTGTTGAACAGCATCAGCAAATCATAAATCTGTAGTTTTTCTCACGCGTTTCTTGTCAACACTATTAATCAATTTTATAACCAGCGACTCTTAGTTAATGTATAAATCACACTAGGCATAGACTATACAGCATTTTCGCATTTGCTGCAAGTTTAGACAATAAATAGTTCAATTATAAGTAAACGATAAAACACTTGAAACCCAGAACCGCAGTGCATTAACATTAGTATAAACCCCTGGGTATCCTTGTGCCGCGCAATCCAAACCGAAACTTGTTAATCCAGCCAAATACCATTTGTCACCTTTTTGACACATCAAAGGTCCCCCACTGTCCCCTTCACATGCATCGATTGTACCTGTAGTGTACCCTGCACACACCATATCAAAGGTGATATCAGTGATGAAACTATAGTATGTCTGACATGTGGATGAATTTATAATCGGGACCACTGCTTCTTGAAGAAATTGTGGATAATCTTTAATATTAGGAGTTCGAGTTCCCCAGCCTGCGATCAGGCATTTCGTGCCCGCTTGGATTTCGTCTTCTGGTATGCAGATGGGTAGTACATTTGGGGTGTAATTGGCAGGTGCGTGCAGGCGAACCATCGCAATGTCAAAAACTTTGTCTTTCGGAGTATACGCGGGATGAATTATGATTTCTTTGACTTGAAATTGTTGTTCGTCGAAATCCGTCGTCAAAATATCGTACTCACCTAAAGAGAGATCTGGTGTTAATAATCCTTTGGGCAAAATGATGTCAATCAAACACTAACGACGGTGAATACTAAGAATGTCACTTGATGGTATCAAACAGATCACGTGAAATAGTTGAAAAGACTGTGAAATCCATTCCTGGGTGTTATACCTTACCTAATGTAACTGAAAACTCTTTTTCATTCCGACTCTGATCAAAGCAGTGGGCTGCAGTTAATATCCATTCTTTTTTAATCAATGCACCACCACACCAAATATTCTGCATTTCTTTGGAATAAAATATAGCTGCAATCCAGGGCCATGACCCTTTCTCAGCCGTGTTGCCTCCAATGATCTTCGATTGTGTTTCACGGAAGATCTGTCTTAGACCGCACGGACGATATGCATCTAGCGATATATGATATTTCACTCATTCAGTTGTTATCAAAACTGTTGCTGAAGCTTAAAGGTTATCCCGTCTCTGTACTGGTAAAGTTTCATTTCACATTGTGAAAAATGTCGCTTACCGTCACATATTCCTGCTGTATGTGGATTGCATTCACACGAGAAACCTCCAATTGTGTTCGTACACGTGGCGTTCACATGACATGGTTTTGAAGTACACTCGTCCAGATCTGCATATACGGCAGACAAATCGTCTTAGAAGGGTCAATTGTTATCAACGAAAATCCATCATTGTACCTACCTATACACAGTGTTCCATTTCCAGTGTAACCTTTGTTACATTTGCAGTAGAAAGAACCAATCGTATTTACGCACACGGCGTTTCTGTGGCAACGATTCGTCAAACATTCATCATTATCTAAAAGAAAATTTCTTTTTTCAGTTTCATTGGATTACGGCACGTGGGCAAACCATGGGGCAAACAGCAAATGTGTGCATTCCTTTTACTCCCTCTTGCACACGTCTATAGATGGTAAACTGTAGATCCTTACCTGGGGCTGCAATAATTGGATAAACGCTGCAGTTCGATTGGACAACGATGATGTCATCTATGGCGATGTCAGCTTTATGGTCGTAGCCACTCACTGCTTCAAATATAATCTGTCAAGAAAACAACTCTTTATTACTCTACTTTATTTCTGCATCATGAAATCGTTATTTTTCCATCGTTGTCTTGTCTCAGTGATGCTTACCTCAGAAGGTTGATCAAAATTCAAAGGCACGTTTGCTTCAATCCATCTATCTTTCATAGATGCAAGGTTCCACAATCTTGTGATATTTTTGGTTGCGGTATCTCTAATATTGACATTCAGTTGCCCAATGTCTGATCCCAACATGTAGAAGTGAAACTGCAGACAGTCATCGTGTTTTGGCTGCAGTATTGGTGATACCAACCAAGCTTTGTCTCCCGGTTTTCGTCCTGTCGTCTCAATATACATATACGCACCTATACATTCGGAAACAAAAACCCTCACAGGACCCGTTTACTTCCAAGAAATACAGAAATAGTGCAATGTAAACAGTAAACTTTACCTAAGGCACTCTTTTTTGTGTTGTCAAATGGTGGGCCAGTCAAAAATGTCGGAGTACTGGCGCGGTTTCGTTGCCAGTCGAAATCATCTTCTTGTTTTTCATCTCGCCAGCTGCACGTGTTCAGCTCAAAATCACACGAAACTAAAGAATGAGAAACACTGGATTTCAGGTTTGCAACTGACAAACCTTGTTTCGGTTTATCATGTTTCATCAGCGAATTTCTTCGATCCATCACTGGGGACCGATGAAGAAGCAGATTTCCAGCGGGCAAGGGATTTACCTAAAGCCTGGTTTCCATATGGTCGTAAATGTCGTAAACGAAGAGTCACGATATCTCTGAACAACCAAAATATTCAATCTTCTAAGCAGTAAATCTTATAGAAAACATACATATTGTTTACTAATACTTGCTTTGCTAATAATTCGTTTGAAATTGTTCTATTTCGGCTGATAAGAAAGATCGTGACTCTATCTTTACGACAGTTACGACCATATGGAAACCAGGGTTTACACTGATTATCGCCAATAAAATCTGCTGGGTGTTGAACTTGTGCAGTGCTCTGAATATCTAAGCTACAGAGAGGGCAGTCGCCAAAAGAAAACCACAGGTTCGTGTATTGATAGTTCTGGAGGTCAAGGGTTAAAGAAAAGCGATCTTCACCTCTTGGTGTGCACTTTATCCCAGAGTCTTGATTATGACTGCAGTTAGTATTTCCCCAGCCATTGTGAGGACAATGAAGGAGAAATCTCTCTAGTCCTGCGCACCCCACGTTATCCAACCATATCCTGCCAATTCCATCCTGCACTTCATCACTCCTAAGCACTTTTTCTGCGCCATTAAATCCCATTTCCCTACACGCAACATCAGCATCCTCTATATCCAACCCATTATTACATATTGTCCCCCATTCACCATCAAAATATACTTCTACCCTTCCTTCATCCGGTTGGTTAGAATCAGCCAGACGAACAGCTAAACAAGAAGGTAATCAAGATGAGCGGTTGTGTTGCACTGGATCCATTTTTAAAAATTTCTTGTGGTGTTTTTCAACTTACTCAAAGGCACACACTCTACTCCAACATCAAGGAAATGTGTACATTGTCTGTGCACATTTCCCCAACCAGGATGCTGGCAGTTGGCCAGCTTTGTTTCAGAACCATTGCAATTCATATTGGAGAGCCAAATCTGGCCAAATCCTGGATCATATCTTATGCCCGCAAGATAGGGATAACCTGCATCACGACATGCCACCTGTGCACTATTCTTGTTCCAGCCTATCCCGCAGATTGTTCCCCATTCTTCGTTGTGGAGCACTTCCACGCGGCCTATGTAAGGTTCTGGGCCAACTATACGAGTTTCTGCGGAAAAGAGGAATTTTGCTTGAAAATCTTTGCAACAGAAGTAAAAATTCTGAAGTAGGCAATATTTTGCAAGAGATGCAATAGATATCATACCTCTGCAGGCACCTTCTTCCAAACAAATACAAACATAAGACCCTGCTTTGTTTTCACAAACACTATTCGTACGACATGGTTGAAGAAAACATTCGTTTATATCTAGAGAGAAAGGAAATCTAGCGTTAAGTTTCTTTTTAGGTTGGATTTTTTGATGATTAGACTATTTTGTTCCATTAGTGAACCATCATTATTCTATTCCCAACGCATAACTACCTTTACACTCAAATCCATTGCCATTGAAACCGTCACTGCATGTGCATGAAACACCTTGCTCTATGTCCAAACATTTTGCATTCTCATCGCAAGGCTGCGCAGCACATGTCTGAACTGAATTTACAGATTTTAGTCGAAAGATATTCTTTGTAAGTGATATGATCCATTTGTAGATGCAGTATTCAATTTTTTGTAAGTACATACCTTCACAATGATATCCATTCCCAACAAAACCTGGCTTACAGGCACATGAAATGCCTTGCAGTGTATCAGTACATATTGCTTGTTGATGACAGGAATTATTGTTCACGCAAGAGATCGGAGCTAGAAATTGGAAGATTTTTTGATGCGTTTTAAAGTACTGACGCCTAGGTCAAACGTCGCTCTTCTCATGCGCCGAACCTAATGCAAATGACCTAGCGTCTTTGTCTGAGCTCATTTGCATTAGGTTCGGCGCATGAAAAGAGCGACGTTTGACCTAGGCCTGAGATATCGAGTGGTGTGAAACTCTACTTACGAGTAATCGCAGATGAGACTAGTTTTGGTATGGATGATGTCACTGCAGTAGGAACCAATGACAAGCCAGTATTGATAGATGACAGGGTCAAGAGATTTGTCGAAGTTGTGTGAGTTGAACTGGATGATATATCAGAAGAAATTTGGGCAGAAGATTCGACCAGTGTCGTAGAAACGTGTTGAAAACTTGGGGAAGGAGAAAATGAGGACATTTTTGTTCTAAAAATCTGACTGTTCGAATTTCTCTTTGGTGCTGTAGATGATTTTGTTCGTGAGGTAGAGTTGAGAAATTGCGTCGTAAATGGAGCGCGAACTTTTAGAGTTCCGTTGGCGTAGTAGTTTAACCCGGATATATGATGAAATTCCATTGTACCGAACGCATGGAACAGAGTCAGAAAGCTGGGTACAAGTTGTGGATGTTCAATGGACACCGAGGACGTTGGTGGATATGTGTTAATTATGGAAGACATAGGTGAGGATTTCACTGAATCAGAGAAATGTAGAGATGAGAGAGATTTTATGTTCATTAACGACGGTGGTCCGGGAGTATCTTCAGGGATGTTTGTGTTCATTGTAGGAGTGCTTGAGAGTATATAGTGTTTTGAAGAGGTCATGCTACTTCTGATGTGTTGTAGTATTGTTTTCCGTGATGTGTAGCGAGAGGGTGTGCTCCTTGAAGAGAGATCTGCAAGAAACGAGAAACAAATGTAGTGGAACCTTTATTCTAGTTTGCCTCTTCTTGTCACGAGAGGTTCGCTGGAACGCTGGAGTTTTGAACGTGCGACCTCTGTTAAGAAAAATAGAATCAAAGGACAAAAAGATGGTGGTAGCTTATATCCAACATCATTATCCTCCCATACCGAATTTGAAAGGCCAACCAATGTGCAGGCGCCATTGATCAACTTGAAATCTGCCAGTGAACGATGTCACTGAACCGTATTCCTTAGTCACAAACTGAAGAAGTTTGATGGTACCACTTCCTTTGCCGTACAAATCATTTTGATTCGCCGAGACGTTGGAAACTTTTAAGATTTCTTTGACGTTTCCTTTTGACCAGACCACTGTTACTAAAGATGCCGTTTTATATACCTAGTGAATAAGAAACAAGCTTTAAGCCGCTGGTAATGAGGAGTATGTTTCTTGAATGTGAGGATCGTGACATCATTCACCCACCAGAACAACTCTTTCTATTTCCACTCCTTCGTCCATATCTAAGTACCAAGCCACAGGCTGTGTTGAGGCTAACACAAGTACTACTTTTCTTTCAAGACGCCCCGTGTTGACCACCTCAATCCTAGATGTCTCCGGAATGTCACTACAACATGATCTGGCCTGGTGTGAGCCTAGCACGTGCACTTCATAGAATTGGTTTGAATCAGTAGTGCAGTGAAATGTCTCAAAATCTCCACTACAAATATCTGTGCCTGATACATTTGTGCACGTACTGCCTGGGTGTCCCTGTGTTGTAGGACCGTGTTTGATGGCACAATCGGATACATTGGCTAGAACCAAAGAACTCAAAGTCATTTCTAAGACTAGTTGTTCTTCAAAATCTACTTAATGGCGAAGTTAAATAAACAAATAAATTTAATCCAGGATCGTGCTATCGACTTTTTTACAAGGAACGTTTTCCGGTGCGTTCCGAGTCGAAATTAGCCTTAACGTTTATCCTGGCCATTATTTGTACTTACGAAGACAGTTATTTTGGGCGAAATCTCCTGTACAAACACACGAACTATTTTCACATTTTGACTTCAACAGAGGATCGTACATTCCATCGCAATAAAATCCAAACAAGCATTCTACAAAAGAAGAGTAAGGTTTTTGTGGTGAGGTTATGAAGATCAACATGACCGGTCCTAGCCGATAGTTGACCATCTGTTATCTTTCTGTATTATTCTCTTGGTTGAGTTTCAGTGCTGTGTTTTCTATTCCTCTCAAAATATCAATAAAACTTCTTAAGTTTGTTGAGTTATCATTCAAGTGTCCATAATTAATTGTTTTGACCCAAGTAACGTGAAACTAATGGTTACCAGCAGTTAGTTATTTGGTTGTTGCTCGTGAAACGAATGTTTTATTGAGCAGGATTGATTGATGAATAAACTGAGCATGGAGCGAAAAGTTACGAGAACATATTACGTAAGTGCTTGTGGAGTGACGGAGCACTGTATTTAGTCAGATGGCCAATAGGATCATTGTCAAATTAAGTTTATTGCAGTGAAATTGTAAAATAGTAACTGATGTAATGATGGCAAAGTGTAGTGCAACCTCTGAGTTTGTTGTTTCTTTGAGCATCTCTTGTACTAGCGATGGATCATTTTTACAACATACACTTCTTAGATATGAAGACTTGAAACAATATCATATAGACAATGTTACCTTGGCTAGACGCGTCGACTTTGCTAAGAGAACACAAAACTCCAAATGATATTAGACCAATCAGCCACGCTTTACCCATTTACCCAAAGTCTTTCGGCTCCTAATTGTACAATGCGAACCAGTAAAGTTTTATCATAAAACTTAAACTATGAGTGCTTGAAGACAAATTAAGAGATCTTTAATTCAATTGTGAAAAGAGTGAGTGGGATTTTCCGTTTCAGTCAAAGAGTGAATCTTCTCATAAATTAGTTGCGCTTCGGTTATTTTGCTCATAACCACTGAGTTTGCAGTTATTTAGCCAACACTAACGAAGCAATTTCTGCTCATGTTATAGATAATGCAGTAATATTTAGTAACTGTTTTCTTAATTCGGTTGAGTAAGCATTGAAACAGAATTATTTTTGCTAGGTATCCTAAACTACACAAACGACTGTAAAGACTGATTTTAAGCGTGGTTTCCATATGACGTAACCGTATAATCCTAAAAACATGCATGGAATGCAGTACAATGCAACGGGAGTTTAGTTTATCTTTGTCTATATTTCTGTGTCGATGGGGGACTCTAAAAACCACTCCTGCGCTTCACGTTTTCACATACTGAAGAATTGCTATGGTTTTGTCGAAATTCAGGTCTCGCCGTTTGCGCACAGGCATTCTTCCGCTGTCAGTAACATTTGCTGGCTCGTATTTTAGTCGGGACTTCCAAAGATTTCTTTACTTTTGTTTTTGTATCACTCCTAGATGATAAAAAGGATTACAGTAAGCTAGTCTCACCCATCTAAGACATTTTAGAAAAAAATTTTGACTTAAAAACTCTCGTCTGAAACCAGCTAGATTTTAATTCAAGGTTTGTTGCTCTGCGCAAAATAAAATGCTCAAGTCTTTGCTCTGAGCGGCACCGTTTGTCACTGAAGTGCATTGTGGTATTCAGTAATGGCGCTAAGCTGAGTTAAGCTGGTCAGACATGCAGTCATGTACTTACAATTGGTCTAATTTAAGTATCACGTTGAAGCTAAAGAGCGTATATAGAAATAAAATGTCAACAAAGTGTGTTAATGAAAAACTGAATTGAAAACTCGTTGCCAATTAAAAAAGCCGCATTCTTTGAAGGCTTATGTAGCGCATTTTAGTATAAGGTTATATTTATCTTGCACAATGGGACGCTTATTTTCCTAATAAGTACATGTTGCATTTTGAAATACTAGTATGACAATTTATCAAATTTTTCTTCCGTTTATTTTCATGCAAATTAAGTAACGCTGCACTATTGAGTACTCTAAAAGTCACCGGCAAGAGCTGTGATAAGATAATTGTTACAATTAAGCGCAATAGACCCAATCAGAAACATCTGATAACTCTTTCCAGAAAACCAGCCGCAAAGTTTATTGAGTGCATGGAGTCTTGCTTGAAGTAAAGAGATAGCGCTTCACGATTTATACGAATTTTCCGTCTCTTTTATCGTTTATTAAAAGCATTTATCGTCTGGTCTTTTATGGCGTCTTGTCTTTGTTTGAACAGAATGTCAAACCTCTAAATGATCCAGATCTGTGATAAACTTGTAACTACAACAAAATTTAAAGCTTGGGCTGCAACCCACGCATTTAGTGAAGCAATATAGTGATAAGCAAACAATTTGGGCCATCTTCATGATTTGGGTGTCACTGAATGATTCACACGCTACTGTTGCCATAATTGGAATGTTCATTGATGTTTTAATGAAGATGTAGAGAAGAAAGCTTTTGGCAAGTATATAGGCATGGGATGGCAACAAGATAAGCTTGTTGAAAGTACTATGCAGGTAGTCTTTGGGAACCAAAGGACAACGGAAGGGTATATTACTTCTAGCAATTTGTAAATGCTGGCTAGCAATGGGAAAATTCAGAATGTTCCTTTTTTTCTAGCATCTTTCTGGCGTGATAAGATCTAAAATGCATTATCATGAAATGGTAAAAATGAGCAGCAAACCAAATTCCTGCGAATTTATTTCAATTCTTATGATATCAGTATTTCAGTAGTTTACCGGCATGGTTTATCTTGTGTTCATTTTTTCTAACTAGTGCAGAAGAAACTTGAGTCCTTACACTTTTGCACATCAAATTGTTGGATTCCAAAAATTTCCATTTCCATTCTCATGAATGATTACGTGGTCCCTTAAAACGCATCCCACCCAGCATAGGCCTTATCTCATATTTGATAAGCTTGGACAAGTTAACGTACTTAAGATATTCATTGCTTTTATGGGCAAAGTGAAACATACTACAAGGCAGTGGTTGATTTCATTGACTCTACTTGTGTGGCGGGCTAGGCCCAGGCGAAACTAAAGACTATTTTATTATACCGAGGTTCGATTATTATGGATGAGGTATGCCAGTTCTCTGCATGACAGCTGAATTGTATCGTCGCTGTGCTGTGTATAGACCCACTAATCTAGGCTCTTCTTTTCGCCATTCTATAAGATTCTCAGGAATTCTATGATGGTCTATAAGTGTAGTGCGGCTTATTGCCGGCGTCTAAGTTTATTTAGGAAACTCCGTTAATTGCAGATGCAATGACAGTTTTGTTAAATCCTATAAGTTGCGAGACAAGGCAAGACTTTGGTAAATCAATTATTGTTTAAAATAACAACGGACTGCTCGTTACGTTTTAAGTGCTTTGTTTCTGTGTTTTGCTGATTTAATTTTTCAACTCTAGTAACAATCTATCTATCATCATTTCTGAATCAACTTCTTGCGCTGCAAAGCATCAATCAGTGAGCGCTTGTTGTATATTGTAACTTCAGACCACTAACCCGTTTGATAGTTTGGACTTGATCTGTAGACGATATTACTGTAAGCCTGCCTACATACTTGCTTGGCACTTTGAATCCTACTGGTTGCTGCTGTAAGTTTTACAAAAGTCCATAGGTCATCTATACAGTATGGCTACCCTGAAATCTATGAAGTGTATGCAAGCTCAAAGTGCAAGTACGATTACAATACTAAGAGATGTGAATGGTAATACAGACACCGTTGCGGTTTCTCGACCCTCGTTCGTGGCCAAGATAAAGAGACATCGTTATTCGAAACTGGAGATCTTTCTTACTGTGGTCTCCCTGCTACTGCTGGTTGCTCTCGTAGTTGTGGTGATTATGTTGAGAAAAGACTCGAACGAAGATTCAAAGGTTTGTGAAGATTCAGGAAAGATTGACGGGAATACTACCAGAAGAAATGTCAAGTCTTTAGCGCGTAAGTTTATTCACTTGACATTCTATTATATATACTGCAAGTGAAAATTGGGAGATGCATGATATTTTGAATGTATATTGTGAGCCTGTTATTAGTCAAAAACGTTTTTTCAAAGAAATTACGCAGAATGTTTCTTATAATCATTTGGCTTTATAAAGTGTTGTTCAGTCAAGAGAACGCGACCGGTTTTTTGCCTGGGTGGCAGAATTTGCCCTGGGCGATGGCTGACCGTGAGTGCCCTGCTCTGTTCATAGAAGTGGGTAGTCGTAAGAAATAGGCAACTTTCAGTGATTTAGTTTCTCCATGTTCGAACCGAATTCGTGGCTTTTGCTACTTTGAATGTTTATGTATGATTTGTTGATCTCAATTTAAAATATTTCGTTATTGTACGTGCCCACCTATGATGAGAATACCCCAATATTTTCACTTTTGCAGCATTGCATGCATATTTTTTCTAAGTACCAATTTTTAGGCCACTTAGCAATACTTGCGCAATTTTCGTCAGTTTGAAAAACGAATTTGCAGAGCAGGATTTGATTATTTTTACATGATAGTAAATGAAAATTCGTGAATATTCTGATATTTCGTTGTTTATTTTGTATTGTTGTTTTTATGTTTTTGTTTGTTTTTAAACTATGTTGTGATTTACGCCTCTTTCATAACTTTTATACCAAATGATATAGTAGACGTCAACAGCAATATAACTGCAGTCACTTGTTAATGCAGTCACTTAATTAAAATACCTTGTATGATGACATCGAACGTCAAGCAGTGAAGTTGTGCGCTGAGAAATTTATTCGCGATAAATGATGTTGAGAACAGGCCCAGGTTATGACGCGCAAATGAGGAATGACATGAATTTCGATAGACAAAGTTTGAATGCGTGTTTTCAGCTTGCAGAAACTGAGGAACACTTGTTATTTTATCATATATGCTAAGCGACTCTGAAACATTCTGAAAAACCTCATGATGTTTTTAATGGCTGCAGGGGTGACAAGTAACGAAGTAAATGTACTTCGTTACTGTACTTTAGTAGTTTTTCTGGGTAGTGGGTAGGTAACGAAGTAATTTTCTTCAATAGGACTTTCTACGTGGAACGAAGTCATTTTATAATGTAAAGTTTTACTTGGAAATATAACAAAACGCAAAAATAAATTGAACTTCGATAGTTGCAACCTTGACGGATTAGACCATGTTCTTCTTTTCATATGTGAAGTGCATCATAATTGCTGATTCGCAGTCCGCAGACTACCGTCGGTGGGCTTCTTTTACGCGCTTTATATATCATATTTATATTAATTATGTAT
>JAODVM010416277.1:0-26341 GCA_025400095.1 Phenganax marumi
ATCTTTTACCACAGCCTGAAAGAGCTTCCTGCATTTAGTAAAACTGCCAAGTTTGGGTGCGAAATGTTGTAAAATAAAGAAAATATAGCCGTAAAAAGTTGGCAAATTTTGTATATTTTTCTATTACGCGCGGGAAATGGATACCCAAATTCTCGAACGGGGTAATAGAAAAATATACAAGATTTGCCAACTTTGTACGGCTATATTTTCCTTATTTTACAACATTTCGCAACCAAATTTGGCAGTTTTACTAAATTCAGAATGCTCTTTCAGGCTGTAGTAAAAGATTTTCATAGTTCAAGATTTTTTGAAATTTTGTCTATAAGGTTAAAGGTCCATTCATGAAAAAAAAATATAGTAAAGAAATAAGGCTCTGAAAAAACCTTTGTGAAAGAAAGAAGATTCTGCAGAAACTTTGTGAAGAAATACAGCTTTAAAAAAAACCTTGTTAAGAAATAAAATTTTGAAGACATCTTTTGAAGAAATAAGACTCTTAGGACCAAGAGTGAGACTCTAGGTTCAAATTCCTTGAAAAACTTGAGTTAAAACACATCTGGTTACAAGCTGTGTTTTACCTAAGGGTGTATCAACTAATACGGCATTATACAGTTCAACAGGCGTGGCTGCAATCGTAATGGTTGTCATTTCTTCAAAACTACCAAGTGGATGACATTTTGGAATGAGTTCTGTGAGAGTTCGCTCATGAAGTGTACCAGTTATCAGTAAGATGATGTTATCTATCATGTAGCTGTACCTACAAAAGCAAGAAAAAAGTGAAAAAAGAGGCAGTTTAATGAGAAACGACAAAAGTTGAATTTGGGTTTCTATACTAGTCTCTCTTCTTTTGATTTCAAAATACCGTTCGTCATTTTGTTTCAAGTTGTTACTCATTTATCATCAAAATGCACAAGGAAATTCTTCTGAAATTACTGGAAGAGGTACACTTATCATAAGGTGCAGAAAAGAAAAAGTGTAGCTGCCTCTAATGATCCCGTAACCGGTGTTGCAATTACGTAGCTATCAAAGTGTATCAAAGTGTGACATGTTTTGAAAGACGATGATCAGAAAAAAAAAATCGTCTGAAAACTGTATATTTTTTGTTTTATTCGAGTAACGGTAGTGAGTTGTTGAAGTTAACTGTTGCAGAGGAAATTCGTGGGAATTGTTTTGTCCAGTGAAGGGAGTTTGACTTGAGCTGGTTTGCATAAAGGAACTTTTGCTGCATTTTACTGAGTTCAATCTCCTATCGACGAATAATTGCAAAAAACTAAGACTAACGTGATGTAATCCATAAAAGTGGACAACGGTTCAACAGCTTGGTTTCTTAAATGTCGAAACTCCATGACCATTTTTTCCCTGAGTCTGTCGTCAATTACAGAGACGGTCAACGGCCCAGCCTCATTCTGTAGAAAACTACCATAATCTGTGCTTTGCAAGTGAAGCTTTAGATCTACAGAAATTAAGAAATTACTATTTAGTTGGGTAAAGCTCATTTTCACCTCATGAATTTATTCTTGCCTGAAACATTGAAGATAAGTCCATCGCGTCATCAAATTTATTTTTCGCTCCATTTAATTTGATAAGTAGGAAACAGGCTTTATGCCATGCAAGGCTGTCATAATGTGGTACATTTTAAGGCACACCAGTGCTGGCTATCGCACAAACTCGTGTCAAAACACCAATGAGACAACTTGCGGAAACCATTGAGAGGAGTAAATAAAGACATGCTTTACGCAACATATCTTGCAGTAATCTTGACCAAATGCCTTGTTTGTAGCAGTACTGTACATGTCACAATGAATGCCCAGCTTGTTTTATCCTGGCTATTCTCAGAAAGTTTCAAGGGGGGAGGGGGTTACAGAGCAAAAGCTGATTTCAACCCACTAAACAATGTCCCAATTACTGACTAAACCTCACAAATCACTCATTTGTCAGTTCATCAGATGAGTAACAAATTTTGCCGACTGAAGCTTGTGTTTTACAAATATGTGGAAGGAGGGGGAGTTGTGTTGACCCCAAAATCAAGAAAAATGTAATGACACTGTGTAGTAGTCCCACAATATATCAAAATCTAATGGCCACTAATGCGATTTTCAATTAAAGTAACCTCTATTTTCACTTGATCATTTATAATTCCAAAACAACAAAAATCTTTCATTTACTCATTTAAGTTTCATTCGTTTCTATTTCAGTCTAAATTTGCACAAAGTTTCATTCCATTCCGCCCATAAAATATATTTAGTTATGTGCACTATACATATATTATATAATCAACATTTACAAATACGTAAAAAGGAAAGGTAAAACGAAATAATACGGATCACATGACTAGTCATGGTAAAATACACGATTTTATAATTTATAACTCGCCTTCAAGCGTTTCGCATTGCTCTAAATTATGATAATCGGTTCTTTTAAGAATCCCAGACCTGAACCCACGAACTAGGCCTTCCAAATAGCCTCCATCGACGTTAAAAAACAGATCGGAATACATATTTCAGAAATGATGAAACTCGGCTTTTTGTTTACTATTTTGTATTTTTTGGATTTTTATCTTTGAGCCTGCACCGAATCAGCGGTGTAATTTTGATAACGCAGTTGAATATACGTCGTGTAAGCTTGAACATAGTAACCAGATCACTTATGAGGCGCCATGTGCAAAAAATATATATAAAAGTTTCGAGGTATTTTTCTCGTGGTTTGTTGCAAATTTCATGGTTCAAATGATTACATATATATAATTTATAATTATATATTTATGATCATAATTTATAATTATATATATATAATCATTTGAACCATGAAATTTGCAACAAACCATGAGAAAAACACCTCGAAAATTTCATATATAATTTTTTCACACATGGTGCCTCGTAGGTTACTGCTTGGTTATCCTACGGAGGTAGCGAGCTGTCACTCGGCAATGCACTCGGTCAATGTCGCAGTTGCAAGAAGATCAGTAGTTCAGTTTGGTTTTATGCCAAATGATATCCTTCGTGCCAGTGCTTCTTGCACGCGATCAATGCAGATATATTAATTTATGTCAAACTAAAAATAGCCGGGCTAAAAATAGCGTCCGTTATGTTATAAGGCGTAGACATAAGACATTTATGAATGTACGCTCATGATTTAGACAGGAATGAGTGTCTTCAGTTATTAAATTTATAAAAAACATGTTTTGTCGTTAACAGATGATTGATGTCTAGTTGTTATGACTATTTGGTCGAGTGTTGCAGTCCAGAATATATGCAGAAATAGTGGTATACATGTTTCAATATACAACCTGGCAATGATGTGGACATGTTTAATTTTGGTGGTACTCGGTGCAGTCATTCATATTTTGACCTTTTGGGGGTCTGTTTTTAGGGCAAAATTTTTGGTAAATTCAGCAGCCAGCAACGTTATGGAACGTTTTTGACAGTGTTTTTGATCAAAACATCGCGTCCATCTCACGAAATTCCGACACTTTGTTTGCGTGCGTTCTTCTGTTGTCAAAAATGCCTTGCAGTTGCAAAATCATTGGGAGAAAACACAGCCTCTGACAAGTTGCGCGATTCATTGCATTGCAATGCCCATGCAACTTATATCCCAATGTATTTAAAAGGTGACAAAGCGGAACTGTTAAACATATCAAGCTTGGCAGTGGTTTATCCTGTTGTGATGAAATTTTAGCAACAGGATAAATATTAAGAGTTGAACTCTTGTATTTGCCTGTTACTACTACACCAACGCCTATATTGTTGGCGTGGTTCCCTCGCGCGCATACCACGAAAATTTCGAAAACGAAAGGCAAGCATTGGCCAATGAGCAACAGAGCTGCGCGACGTATATCTGGACAAGAATACCAGGTGGTTTTTTTGCGCAGAAGGCAACGCGTTGTGTTTCGGCCATTTCGGCGGAACAGATGCTACACCGATTCTGCTTTGTTTTTCTAAAAGAACGCTTGTCTCGTCAATTCCAATCCATTTATTTTTAGGTTGCTCTTGTACACGGTTTAGTAAAAAACAAGAGCTGTTAAGAGTGTTTAATTTGCAGTGTTTTCCCGGCGCAGCAGAACTTACATAAGAGTCGCAGAGCAACTGTTGCTTAGCAACTTTCGAAATATAAAGCTTTATCATCAACTTGCATCTTTTTCGTGTAGCCACACAGTGAAGGTGTAAAATAGTCTGTATTTATTAAATGGCTTCTGTGCCGCAATAATTTTTATTATTTTTCGTTTCAGAGTGAAAAAAATTTTTTTGCCATATTTCGTTCGTTTTTTCCACAAAAGTTTACAAATGGCCTTCCGTAAATTGCTTAATTCCAGCATATTCAAAATTTAGCTTTGTGATAGTTTCATACTCAGCGCTACTCAATATGGCAACAATAAGAATTTTCAGCGCACGATCAGCCAGATTCAAATTGCAATAAATGACCATGTGCTCGCGTAAATTGTTGCAAAGTTGTCCGAAATTTGTCACTTTTATGAGTGACTTCTTTCCAGAAAATCTTCGTACGCTGCTGGAGGCCCAATAAGAATAGACCACAACAAATGAATGCATTAATATATTTCATCATTCTTCTAAATCGATCGGCTTATTCGTTACCTCCACTTCCAATAATTTCAACCAGTAAAGTTTGCTGAGCTGGAAAATGAAATTTGATACCACTCGTTATTGCAACTTTCCAAGCACACAATTTTGTCATTTTCCTTGAAATTTTTGCAAGTCTCCGAAATAGTGGTACATTCATGCTGTGCTAACCTGTAAATTTACTATCGACATTCTTATTCTTTCAATTTTGTCATTACTGTTTGAAGAAAACGCTTAAAATAGAATCGTGTGCTAAAAATAGTCCATGGCATTTGCTTGAATTTGCATACGATGACGAAAATGATATGCAAATGCAGGCTGTTCTCAGAGCAGCGAGTTCTGGGGGCTTCCGTCTAGAGAAGACGGTCGCGACTCATAGTCTCATACCCCCGATTGTACCGCGTCAAAATTCGACCTTTTTTATCGTTACGGGAATCGTATTACCCTAGGAGCGCAGAAGAGTACTTTCTTAGTGTTTCGTAAACGTTAGTACCAAGAAATACGCCCGAATTTTGCGACATTTCCGAAAGAAAGCGAGCTAAGTTTCAATGTATCTCGCTCTAATTATGTTCCTCTATATATTGGCTGCATTCAGCCACCCCTACCGCACATGCGCAGACACACCCTAAAGAACGGCGAACTGGCATACTGCTGCTTCTTGCGAGCTTGAACTGCCTCAACACAAGTTTTAACTCAAAACTACAACGGGGGCGTTCTCCGTTCTTGCTACTCGCACTTTTAGTGCGATGGGGTGTTTTGGTACAGGGCAGACAGAGCAAGAAAGGGAAGAACACAAGCGGCAGAAACACAACAGCAAGGAGATTGAAAAACAGCTTAAAAAGGATAAATTAACATTTCGTGCCACACATCGTCTACTCTTGCTTGGTAACATCATATTCCATGTTGTTTTATTGACCTTACAAGGCGGCTATGGATCGATCGGCCTTCAAATCTTTTTGTTCTTCTCGTTAAGGTGCTGGCGAATCGGGCAAGAGTACTATTGTAAAACAGATGCGAATTCTTCATGTGAATGGCTTCGACGAACTGTAAGTTTGAAGCGGCTTCCCTTCTCGAATTCATAACACAAATTTCACCGGGCTATTACGCCGGCTGTTATGGCCGAATTTTTGGCTCGTTTCTCTCGCTTATAGCCCGGTCTGTCGTGTTGAAATTCACAGGGGATGTATATTCTCGTATTTTTAGCGAAAAGAAGCAAAAAGTCGAGGATATTAAACGGAATATACGCGATGCAATACTGGTGCGTATGAACTGAAATTAGTATCCTATTTATACGAACTTTGCAAGGCGTTAGGCGAGCGTTTTTGGTGCGAAGAAATCGCTCGCCCTGTCTTTTATCTCTGCTAAAGGACATTTCTTGCATTTCTAGACTATTACAGGCGCAATGAGCACTTTAACGCCGCCTGTTAAAATAGGAGACCCAAATAATCAAAGTCGTGTTGACTACATACACGAAGTCGCAACAGCGCCTGATTTTGATTACCCACAGGTGAGTGAAAAATGTTATATTTTTGTCCATTTCTCGGCCAAAGCGCTGTATGTAGTACGAAATGTATGCCTCTGGTATACGGGCATGCTTTCTGGGCTAAAATTTGCTCAAATTCGCTTTCTAAAGTGCTAAATAACGGTCAAATTCGAGCAAGATTTGTTTAGCCCTTCAGCTTGCTTTGTAGACCTTAGCGACACACGGCTGCTGCCAGGGAAGATCTTTTGTCTTCGATGTTTCAATTAAGCATTCGCGAACGTTTATGTTTCGTAGGATTTTTTCGACGGCGCAATTATTTTATGGAAAGATAGTGGTGTACAGGAGTGCTTCGAACGATCTAACGAGTACCAGCTCATAGATTGTGCACAATAGTAAGTGAATTTTGTATATTTCAAGAGCAGGAGCATTCAGTGTAGAATATTATAGAGGGCCCGACATTCGCGTTTCAACTCGGCGTTCTTCTGTTCAGCTTCTGTAAAATGACTTCTGGAATGGAATTAGAATGATTGTATTGCAGAAAGGGTGTTTTTGTGAGATTTCTGTTCCGCCATGAAGTCATAGGAGCTTTTGAGGAGCTGTAATAATTTCACTGTTTACTATTTGACAAATGCTTGCAAGTGTGCCATATTTGTTACATAAATAGCAAGCTGATTCGGGCAATGAATATCGCCTAGTAACAAAGTCGTGCTTTTTCAGACTTTTGGAGCAAAGCAAAAATGTTTATTGTTGTTGGGACATGTCGTAAAAGATGACAAAAGCAGACTTTGTGACAGAGGCCAATCTAGCAGCATTGCTGTGTTCGTGTGCGAAAATAGAACAAAGCTGACGCTTTTTATTGTGTTTATGGCAATAAGTTATGGATTTTTATTAGTTTGAAAGCTCAGAGCCGAAGAAAAACCTCGCTAGCTCGTTGCTAGGTCGTTTTCATGCGGTATGCTTGCCCTGGGCAAGCAGAAAAGTTGCTATATTTTTTAGCTCTCGCGCTGAATCGCTCTCCTAATTTAAATCGTACTGTACACATGCAACTACAATTTGGCAATCTGTGAAATTTATGTTGGCTGCATAATACGAGCATACATTAAGTTGTGCTGTGTTTTCCCCATTGGGCTATCCCTGGGTAATAAATTCTGGGGTTTGAAGGCTCTTTCTTGGGAGTATATGTTCGAATGGGTCATTGTTATCCAGCCCTATTAGATATTACGATTGTTAATATTATGCTTCTCTTAGCTGTTGCTATTTTGAGCCTTTAATTGTAAAGGTAAGGGGGAAATGTAAAACTGTTTCAATGAGTTCCATGCATGGTCTATTGCTTTGGTACTTGATTTTTTGCCCCAGGCAAAAATAGCACTTTTCCAATGATGGTTATTTTATGTATTAATGGTATTAGACGATTCGAAGTTGTGGTGGATTAACAGGAAATCGTTTGCCTCTATTAAGCCTGTGATCGAGCTTATTCGTATGTGCTGCCTTCAGATTTTTTAGTCATAATCATGTGTTCACGATATATAAAATCGCTGCCCCATTTGTTCTGGGCAGTGCAATATTAACTGTTGTAGTGAACACTTCATGGTTTCACTTTCAACATGCTAAACCTACTTATCATTGCTAAGTTTAGTGATTGTAGTATTATACTTCCTCAGGATATTTTTAGAATGATATATTATCATATTCTGGACACATTTCTGTACTGCATTGTGCAAATACAATTTATGCTGCAGAAAATTTTTGCTTCTTTGCTGTCTAACACCAATGTCAAAGGTAGGGTCACCTTAAACCTAAGAATGAGTAAATTTGGAGTATCTTGTCATTGGTGAAAATTTTAAAAAGTATCAGAAGTATGGTATAGTTGACCCATGAAGTGGTGATGTGCCCCAGTGAGTTACTTTTATATGTTGCTCTGTCTAGTGCCTGACAATTTTACTTGTCAGGGTTAGACTCTTCAATGTGCATCTTGATGGGTTGACTAGAAAAATTGGCAGGTAGTTTTGTTAAGCTGAATTAGTACGATATTTGCACAGTCTTAGGTAAAGTTGTTTGGCACTTCAATACAAATAAAGTGCCCTAGGCATATGTCTCTCTCTGAGTTAAGATTTGGAATTGGCAGATAGTTTTAGTTAGCCATTAACTGGCTGGAGTTCCACCCCATCTGATAACTACATTGCATGGCATTAGAATACGAAATTACGACACGTGGCAACGTGCACTGTTGCTGAATCTATTCTGTTTTAAGTTGTGTTGACCAACTGAAATATCTCTTAATTTCCATGACTTTGGACTAATTTGTAGAAACGCCTTGTAGCCAAAGTCGGGTTCTTTTGCAAGTTAATGTTAAGCCATTATCTTGTTTTCAAAGAAATAATTACTGCGATAATAGTTGCCTGTGGAAATATTGAAATTCCATGTAATCAAACCCGAATAACGTGAGGATTCCTATTCTTTGAAGAGCAAAAATACAAAATACATCTGCATTACTGTAAGAGTTTTTTGCGTTTCTTTAAGAATATTTCGCTTTTTGAAAAAATATAAAAGATAGCTTTTGAGAAACACTCATATGCACTCGAGTTGAAATAACCCACACAGATAGACCTTATCAGAATTATCAGATTCTAGGAAATTACGGGGCGAAGTTTAATGAAGGGGCTTAGGGAATACTTCGCTCCTCTTATTGAATTGTTAAGCCATTTTCAGACATAAACGTGCCTCGTTGTCCCCGTTTTTCGATTATTCAATACCGTCAAATGTCAGATATGTTAACCCTGTCCAATGTCAGATAATTTTGTTCGAGCTGAAATTCAAAATTTGGCTGTTCAATCGATCAGTTGACTAGAATCTCACCCTGAAGACATAATTAGGGCCCATTTGGATTCATCACCACTCATTAGGTCAATATAAAGGCATCGGTTAGTGTTAGTCATAACTGTAAAAAATTTGAAGGCACTTAAGGGTTGCATACCTCCGCCAATGTGTTTTTGTAGGCTTCGTCAAGAAATTTAATCTGTTTAAAGAATTCATTCTTCTTTTGAATAGTCTCACTATAAAGTGCTGCCTGCTACGATTTTAGCACATTTGTGAGAGTATCATTTAATACCTTGCAAGATAACTTGTACTTTTCTTCAAGACGCATTTTAATTCATAACTCACTTAAATTCTCAGCCAAATTCCACCAACATTCAAACGGTCAGCCATTATTGTTTCCCCAGTTTTGTTTACAATTTTGCCTCTTCCTTAAAAGACTCACACAAAATTACGTTTGTGACACATCGTGCCTAATGTTAAAATAATTGTCTTGTGTTGCTTTAGTAAGCTAATGGTTACTGCAACTTGATATGCTATTTATATCAACACGTCATTAGTAATCAACCTGTTCTATGTTTACATTTTTTAATGTGGATGAAATCACTTTTTGAGCTCAATTTCACGAGGTTGATCGAAGAACTGTATCGCAAATATGTAATCATGTTTTGAGTGCTGCTTCCTGCTATATTGCAGTGGCCCAGATTGTTTAGTCTACTACGCATTGGTGTATTGTTATGGAATAGTTGTGTAACTTCAAAATATCTCAAGGTTTCAAAATATACTGCCAGAGGTATCCAATTACTTCATGGTCCCATTGTATTTTAATAATGTAAGCAAATTTAAACTAAAATGGGTCCATCATTGTAGCATTAGCATAAAATGCGGTAGGGTGCATTTCTTCTGTACAATAAATTATGTTATTATGGTGGGTCCTGATTTTGATATAAGTTATACTGTCGTTGTTGTAGGGTTGGGTTATATGTCAATAAGGTCTTTATTATGTATGAAATTCCGGCATAATAGGTATTAAGAGTACTTTAAAACAATATTTGCTCTCTGTTAGTTGCAATTATAGAAGGTTGGAGATACTATCATTGCTGCAAGACTTCTTGAAACGAGATAGATTCGCGCGCACTTTAGAACCACTGCCCCTGTTGCTCAGAGGAGAGTAAATGCAATTGGGTGCAACGTAGCGGAATTTTCGGAACGATTATCTTTTTATGTAAGTGCTTATATCTAGTTACGATTTGAAGGGAAATTTCCTGAATTTTTTTACGCTTGTAAGTTTTGTCCGGCCTTGGAATATTTGTTGTGGAGAACGTTTCGTCGATGCATTTTTAGAAATGTGGAAAAAGTGTCCAATGATATTGATACTGTTACAGAAATGGCCGGACATCGCGCGTGTGACGTCAAGTATACCTGGCGTTATCTAACCGTGCATTGTGGGATTTGTTGGGGGTACTTGTTTAATTCAATGGAACTGTGTTTATAGCTTTAGTGATTTTAAGCCCCTTTTACACCACCAAATTTTCTTTGACAAATTTCATTTGTGAAATATTTTTGGATCGCGTAAATTAGGAATTTTTAACAAATTTAATTTGATAATAACCCAGCTTTTGAACAAATGCATTTGTAAAGTTAAATTTGTCGAAAATTCCGAATTTACACGGTCAAAAAAAATTTCACAAATGAAATTTGTCAAAGAAAATTTGGTCGTGTAAAAGGGGCTTTACGACAGCTTCACGGCATTTGCGACATTTTGAAAACATTACCGGACTTGGTAACCACGCCGCCATGTCCAAAAATAGTATCTCAAGAACTTTTTTTCTGTTTAAGTCATTACGAATTTTGTGAAAAATTATGCTGGTGATTGTTTTTATGCGGCTCTGTCCTTGTTCTTGCTTGTACTCTGGTCGTTATAGTGCTATTTTTAGAACAGCCGCTTCGCTGTTATTTTTATAATTATACGCCGCTAGGCATGAATGGACGCACACTCCTTTATTTCTCAAAATAACTGTTTACCAAGCACTTAAGAACGAGTAGCCAAAGCAACACTCAGGAAATATCATCGATCTATTTTTAAATAATTTCCCATTCAGATAAGAAGTTATATAATATATGATAGTTTGCAATATTTTTAAAAACAGTTGTAGTTAACTTTGATTTGAGCAGTTTTAAGACATGGTAGTATAAACTGGAAACGTATTCTCAATACGAGTTTACTGCTTCAACTTGAAAAATGATGTAGTGAGTAGTGTTCGTTTTATATACATGCCTAATAATATATACGAAGCTGTTGCCATATGGTCAATGCTTTCCCATATTTTGCTTTTCCGTGGAAAGTGGACAAAAACGATAGTGAACGTATTACTAAATATCGGCAAACATAAAAAGATTCTGTCAAGAAATAGGGCATACACTACAATTTTTTGAGTGGAGAAGTGTGCCGTCCTTGCTTGGTGGTTGCCCTTGGGGTGGACTGCTAGAGGGGAGAGCGCACCTTCTCCCCCTATAGCCTTGGCCAAATAGGGTGTACATGAATAGCTTTCTTGCAAGGAAATTGTCAATGTGTAAGTAAAGATCTCTCAGAATAGGTGCACAACCTCCCCTCTTTCTTGTCCAAAGCATTTGCTGGGCCCAAAGTGTACTGCTTGATTAAAGAAACTACATCCAGTTTGAAGACGTACAATATTTTTCTGTTTTGTTCTGTGGATGTTACTCACTGTTTTCAAATATTTTTCTGTTTGAAGTGGTACTTGTATCGTGCACAGCTGCCCATGCACTTTCGTTGTCCAGCATTTATAAACTTTTCAAGAGACTGTTTTGCATATGCAGTTTATTACACACAACTAAAAATATACATATATATATTCCTTAGTAAAAAATGCAAATCATATGTTTTGAAAGTTACAGAAACGATTCGGATTGACAGCTTACAAATTTCAAGCCACGTTCTACTCGCGCGCGCCATGCGATTTCAGTAGAAGTTGGCCTTGAGGATTTATGTTGGTTTGGATTTGGATTTGGATCAAAACGGAAATGTAATTCGTGCGCAATATAGGATTGTTAGGGGAAAATGGGTTTTAGTTGTGGCCCCTTTTTTAATACAGTGCGCTGGTAATGCATTTTGTTTTTTCCGTGGTGCTAAAGTTGTTCTATGTCACGCAATGCACGAGACGTTTCGTTTTGAACGCCGAGTGGTTTTTGACGATTTTAACTGACCATAATAATAAAAAATATGGCGGTATGTCAAGTTTACAATGATCCTTTAAACGAAGAATTTGTATATGTGATGAAAATACCAGAAGCCACGTCGCCTTGCAGTCAGTAACGTTGCCAACCAGAAAACTAGTGTCTGTGGCTTTGATGCTGCTCGGGCGAAATTCGTCAACTGCCGCTTTTAACGATTTAGCATCGCAAAGAATTCTGGTGAAATCGACAAGCCGCCATCTTTTTTGTTATGGTGGATTCCACTAGAAAGCTCTTAGTATGTGAGAGCAATATATCATGCGTTCAGTCAAAGTAGTTGCTTGTAACCAGGATATCCGAAGTAACTCAGTGCGGGTAATTACGTAAGAGTACAACTCCTGGTCCACACTGGAAATTCTTCAGTCGCGAATCTGGTATCACGAGACATAGCCTGTGCGGTGTAGCGGGGTGTAACTAGTTTGCGATGGTGACAGTCATAAGGGATAGATAATGCAAATCATTGCTCCATACTTCATTCCTTCATTGTTCGCATAAGCATTGCTAGACAAATTGTTCGTAACAGGGTGTAGCACCTCTGGCCAATGGCTGTTGCAACGCAAATTGCAGACGTTGCTTGAAATTCGTTTCGGCAAAATGAAATGGTTGTACTAAAAAGCAAATCCGTTTTTGGTCATAGTGTAGACATGTATATAACAAAGAATGTCTGTACTGTACTGTTTTTGCATGTGATACCACTTTAACCAAGGACTCTGTAAGGGCTCTTGGTACCAGATTTCTCATACTCAATATCAACAAAATAGTGTAACCGATTTCCTTAAGATTCTTTGTCTTTTGCGGCTAAAAATATGATATACCCACTCGTGGAATAAAGATATGGTACTGGATAATTGAATCTTAATAGAGAGCAGCGTTTAGCGTATTCAAAATCAATATAGATTCGTTTCTGTATAAATTTCAGAAGGCAGCGAATCGTGCTCAGTTCAAAGCTCATAGTGCTACTGGAGCATGCACGACAACTTGTTTTCACTTGTTTATATGTTTTTCATCTCGTAGAAGACAATGTTTACACATACAATTAAA
Organism: Phenganax marumi; assembly: GCA_025400095.1. Classification (NCBI taxonomy): domain Eukaryota; kingdom Metazoa; phylum Cnidaria; class Anthozoa; order Malacalcyonacea; family Clavulariidae; genus Phenganax; species Phenganax marumi. The sequence goes on from JAODVM010416277.1 coordinate 13,162, forward strand.
AGAACAAACCAGGTGTAAAAATGGCGATTTGAATATTTTGTTTAGCATACAATACTACGGAGACAAGCAAAAGCACTTGAACGAAAGTACATCAAAATATTTCATGGGTTATTGAAACTTTTTTGCGATATCCTGCATTGGTCTAAAAACAATGGCCGACGTCAATACATACTCATAAGAAAATATTTTTAATTAACGAGGTAATAGTAAAATAATTGTATAAATATGTTGTGTAAATACAAACAATTCCTCATGAAGAAAAGAAAGCGACTAGACGAAAGGATGCTAAAAATATTTGATGGATTGGAAACTTCTCTGTCGATGTAGAAAATTCGACTCAAAATGGCCGCCAAGGCGCGAAAAGTAGTCTGAGCCCTCAGTACTAATTTCGTTAGTGCATTAATGCAAAGTTTATAAGTTCTTGCTAACCAGGTATTGCACCGCACATTTTCGCTACTCCTGTTAGTTGAAATGTCTGGATCATCAATTGTGCAAGTAATCACAGTTTACGACCCAACGTTTCCGCACTCCGATTCAGTGTCTTCATTCCCAGCGGAAGGCGTTAACTCTATTGTCGAAACGTGGGGCTGTACATTGAATTTGTAATTTGTAGAGTTGCACTTATTTAAGTAATCATAATCATAGTAGTAAAATGTGCGATGTTTAATTATGAAGTTTAATGATAAAATTCCTGGAAAACTCCAAGATTACGTATGTTCGCAAGTGAAGGCGTTGGCGTTATGGCGTCTGTGAGTGTGGTCGTGCAGTGTTTTTTAATATCTCTACCTACTGTCTGTCGATAACATTTAGGGAACATTAAATTTGACTGTAAGTGCAAGATTGCGCCTGGTAATTTATTATGTTGCGACACAAATGTGGTTTGGGTGATATTGATTAAGTCAGCGTCAAAAAAAAATATATAACGCCAAGATCCTGTTGTTGAAATCAGCCGCTAAAGTTTGTTGTTAGTTAAAATCGTGTTAGAAATTGCAAAAATCGCAAAAATCGTGTTAGAATTTGTGCAAATGTTGTAACATCTGCACAAATTTACTTAGTATTTGCAACGCATTGGTGTGGCTCGGCGAGTGGGCTACCTTTTGAGAAGTCTCAAGCGCGCTGCATACTTTGCTGTCACGAGGAACGTGGGCTAAATTATTGCATAACGTATTCGTGATAAAATGTAAATCGTCGCATGCACCTCAGACATGATTCTGTCCAGAACAAAACGATGGGTTTATGCTACAGAAAACCCATTTAGACGTAAATGGCTTGTTAGCGCTAAGCGATAAGGAATAAGTCAATTTTGAATCCTATCTTTTTAATCTGGGGGAATGAAAAAAATTCAATTCTCGCTTAGCGTTCAAAAGATTGTGGTCGCTTGAAAATACGTGGGGTATAATTACAAAGCTTTTTTGTTTGATGATTATTTTAAAGTTCAAGTTCGGTGGTGGTGTAAAAATAGAGTGGTTTATAGCTGTATTTACAGTTAGGACACTTGATTGAACTTAAAAACATAAATGGTGATAATTGTAATATTTCTGCGTCCAGTTTAACTGTTTGTCTTTTGTAAGTCGAGAACACAGCATTAAAAAGAGCATTAAAGAGTTGAGACCTACACATGAATAGTTGCGAAGTTGCGAAGCATAGAAATTCGGCTGACCAGTAGTGCACTTTAAAATAATGGTAGTTAGCCGGTGTCATTGTAGAAGATTTTAAAATGACTGTGCGATTTTAATATTAAAGGGTTGGGGTTGAATAGCTAGTCAAGAGTTAAGGTAGACTTGGTTTTAATCTCGACGGTTTGGTTTGTGTTTCTTCGTGTTAAGCGCGCGTTATTAGAATTACTGGCCGCCATCTCGAGTTGTATTTCGAACTGCTGTGTTTCCTCGAATAACCACCTTCTTCAAACAACTATAAGCTCCGCTTATTGGACGCATTCCATTTATAGTAAAAGCTTGTAAGACGCGCGCTTTGTTTTTGAATTATGACTTTGGTATTTAGCGTTGTATTGGGAACGTTGAAATGCGCATCCTTGTGTCTTTCGCTTTACTTATAGCGCCAAATTTAGTGCGTATTCACTCTAAAATAGAACTGAAAGAAAATTAACCAAAAGTAATGGAAACAGGCTTGCAAAATTAGCGCCGCTCTCAAATAAGCGCCGCATGAAAGACGAGAAAAATTAGCAAGCGCCGCGGCGGTTATTTGAACAAAAACGGTACTCCTCTTTGTAATTCCCGTTAACATTAGATGAGTTTGCTTTACGATGTCAATATTGTATAGTTTTAATCAGTCCATAGAAATAGCGCCGAGATGGAATTAACTTACCTGTGTTTCTTTGTGAGTTTTTTAAAGAATTGTTGAAATTCGCCCACGAAGGTATTTTATGTAAATTTGCCACGCAATCTCGACATCAGTTATTAGTTTTTATACCAATTCAGCGAATGATAACTTTGCGATAAAGACATGCCGTTAGAAAATAATTAAAGAGAAAGGTTATGAACATTTAATAGTTCATGGAGTTTGATGTCGAGTGCGATCGCGTGCCGTCTCTAAACTCCATAATGTCAAAGTCAAGAATTTGTAAAAACAAAATGGCGGCTAGCTGTCTGAGATTAAGAAGTAGTTCTCTAACAATTTATTTCACGTGGAAATTTTTCAAGTGTTGCTATGAAATTATTACTCCGCGCTACTTTTGAGAGAAAGTTGGGGAGTTCGACGATATCTTATGACGCAAAAAGTACTTTGTTTTTCCCTTTCGCAGATGGTTTCACAACTTTGAGAATATCGTCTTTGTCGGTTTACGTCATTTGTTACATTTACTCCTAATGATGTACTCAACGCAAATATGTATATTGTTTTGTTTGGCAGCATTATTGAGTTTATATTTGCTTTGGGCAGCAAATCTATAGACAAGTGTTTGCATGCAGCCCCTATTATTGCCATGCATGTTTATTATTGAATATATGGCCTATATGTGCAACAGCAAAACCAGTCTAGAGTAAAGAATTTATTAAGTTATTAGTTCTTCAATTTTTCAAAGAGAGTTAGAAAAATTTCAAAAAATTGAGCAGAGTAAGGAAGCTCTTGAAAGTTTTGGAATTTCACTGTGAGAAAAGTGAAGTTGAACACGTGTGGGCCCAAATATTTTCAAAAACGGAGAAAAAATCTTCGTTGCGTTCGCTCGCAGTGTTCTAACCCTGTTGTTTATATTTCAGTTTTTTAGACAGAGTAGAATTAGTACGAGAACCGTCATACATGCCTTCGGACCAGGTAAATATGTCCTATAGAATTGTGCTTTATAGTAATGCACAACCTTGTTTGGTCTTTTGTAATAACATTGGTCTTTTTTGCCTGTTTGTCATAGGACCTTCTAAGATGTCGTGTTCTGACGTCTGGTATTGTCGAAACAAAGTTTCAAGTCGATAAAGTTAATTTCCAGTACGTTCGTTTTCTTCGATTCACCTAATTTTAACAAGTTTCCTTTGGTATACGCGTTTGAAATCTCGGGACGCCGGACTTCGTGGGCAATGCCTTTCGGTACATGCAATGATTACAGATCAGCGGCATGCGTAGCAACACTTGGAACTCCTTCATCTTGTGCCACCTTTAGATTGTTTACTATTGAGTTCAATTTCACAGTTCACTATCTGTTGGGATTGGGTTAGAAATTGCTTCCTTTTTCATCTTACTTTTTTATATATTCTAAACATTGTCTCATGTACAGTTGCCATCATCGTTGCGAAAATGCTCTGTTGCGGTTTTATGAAACCCGTACAAATTATTAGATTCTTAAACCTACGTAACTTTAGAAGACGTTGCATGCTTGAAGTGTTGACCTATTTAATTCGAAATGCTAGGATCGATTACTGGTATTTTGCGAATAGACAGTGACCAGTCACAACTCGCAGCACTTCACTTGACGTATATAGTAACTTTTGGTGAAGCTATTCATACATTACCCTCTTTCTGCAGAGGCTTTTGCCGCTTCTGTATACCTTTCAGGCCATTTTCTATTTGCAGCCGTTAGCTCGCGTGGGCCGATCGCTAGAGAGCCCGTTTGAAAGTGCGCGTTCGTCTTGCGTGGGTAGAGGGGCAATGTAGGATGACCTATAAACTGAAGTGGCATGATTAAGCTCTCGAACAGAAGTAATTTCAGTTTTCCTTCATGACTTTGTTTTCTTTCTCCTCAGTATGTTCGATGTAGGAGGACAAAGGGACGAAAGGAGAAAATGGATTCAATGTTTTAATGGTTAGTAATCAACAGGAGTTTTGTGAATGTTGAAGATACAATTAATTGGCTTCGTCCCAATCGCGCAAGGCTACTGGATCTAGACAAAGACTGTGGCTTGTGTGGAAGGAAGAGTTGCTTGAGCAAACTTGAAATTGAAGAACTTTGGGAGCGCCATGGGATTTCAATAGCTAAATATAACCATTTGTTTTCGTTTTAAATTTCTTGTTTTGTTCCTTCAAACAATCCATAAATGCATTGCAGTTGGAGACTAGACCCAGTACCCTGCTCGATTCGGAAAAGGCTAATTAACCCAGAAAACGAGACATGAAACTTGAAATTCTGACATTTGAAGTTCCTCCTCCTCTCTTGACAGATGTCACGGCAATTATTTATGTGGTGGCATGCAGTAGTTACAATCTCGTATTGAGAGAAGACCCGAGTCAGGTAAATTGCGATGGAAATCACTGAGTTCTTCAATAAAACTGCGTTGTGTTCATACATGGATAAAATCAGTCATTCTACACTTAAGAAACTTGGATCCTCAATTTGAATGGCACTGATAGTTGTTTAATTTTGCAGAATCGTTTAAAAGAATCGTTGGAATTATTCAAAAGTATTTGGAATAACAGGTAAGTGGGATAGTCAATAATTTTGACATATTTTAAAACCACAATCTCGAGCCTAGAAAACTTATCCTTTAGTTCCATGCGTTTGTTATTCGCGCATACAACATGCGTGAACAACATAGTATCAATTTCGGGCGTTTTCACCCTTGAAAGGGCAGGCGAATCAAACCTACTTTCACTTGTTTGTCTACCTGTAAAAGAATATTTTCTCTGATCAATATAACGTTTCTCCTCTTCTAGATGGTTAAAAACAATTTCCGTAATCTTATTTCTAAACAAGCAAGACTTGTTACGCGACAAAGTACGAGCGGGGAAGTCAAAAATTGAGGATTATTTTCCAGACTTCGCTAGATACAGAACGCCGCCTGATGGTAAGTCCACCATATTTTTAAATGGACTCCATTCTCGTACTCAGGCTTTTCACGTCGTGTTGTTGTAAGACAGACGTTCTGCGTCGATGAATATTCCGCAAGTCTTTCTGAGTGATAGCCATGTCATGGCAGGCAAACGTGTTGCTGTAAGATTTTCTGCGTTTTTTAGCAACGGCGGAACCAGATGATGGCGATGCAGTAACAAGAGCGAAATATTTTATCCGAGACGAATTCCTAGTAAGTGAAATCTGTTAGATTTATTTTCATTATACGGTCTGGCTTCAGTGCAGTTTCGGTGCAGGTTTTTTGCCCTGTTTCGACGACGCGAACTTGTTCGAGCGAAAAATAAATCTAGCAACGTGATTGGCTTGTTTTCGACTTTTTCGCGGGGATTTATTTTGCTAGCCAATCACGTTGCTAGATTTATTTTTCGCTCGAAAAATTCCGCCTAGTGGAAAACCGTAGTGCCGTAAGTTTTTATGAGAATTAGAAAATATTTTTCGAGTGTTTAGTCTTTACTGTTGTTTAGTCTGTTTTTAATATGTGTAGCTTATATTTTTGAGCACAGTGGATTTTCTCGCTTGATAAATTTCGAATTAAATTCGTTGACGGTAGGTCTTTGTGTAGCTAGAAAACCTATATTGAGCCGAAAAGCCGCTCGTTACAGAAAATTTATAGTCGGTGCTCCCCAGACTTGAATTTTGGGCTCTTTGTTCGCCTCAAAAAACCAGGTGATCTGAAATCACGGGATAAACTGGGACTAGTTGTCAAATACAAGCCCCATTTTTCCTTTAAGAAGAGTTATCTCACAAAGTCCATAGCATTTTTTCCCAAATTTGTAATGGGCTTGTCTCACTCATCACCAAACATATTCACGAAGTTTCGACTAATTTCATACGTGGGAAGAAAGAAAGAAGTCATTGAATGCGGCAAAATGGGTTTCTGTTCTGTTGCTCGTTCTATTTTTTTGCTCATGGTCAGGTCACCTGGAAGTGAAATAATAATAATAATAATAATAATAATAATAATAATAATAATAATAATAATAGTAATAATAATTTAAAATTTATACAGCGCTTAAATTATAAGCGCTTTGCAACGATTAGGTAATTATTTACAATGCATGCGGCTGAAAGTTAAGAGTATATAGTTAAAATAAATAATAATATCCGTAAAATCTAAAAACTAGAATCAAAGGCTTTCTTAAAAAGGAAAGTCTTTAATTGAGATTTAAAACAGTCAACCGTCTTACTATTTCTAATGTTATACAGTAAGCTATTCCAGACTGACGGAGCCGCATGCGCAAATGCTCGGTCACCAAGGGTCTTGGCTTTAGTTTGGGGAATAAAAAATAGTAGTCCATGATCATCAGATCGCAGTTGGTAACAGTAGAATGGCTTTTCCAACAGCAATTCCTTAACGTTGTCCTAATGTAGTCGTTAATGTAGTCCCTGTAAACTTAAAAACCTCTGCTTCGTAATCACGTGTTACTGCATTATTCGTTTGTATAGCGGATCAGTACGGCGAACGGTGACGGCAAACATTATTGCTATCCTCATTTTACGTGCGCTGTGGATACAGAGAATATCCGAAGAGTATTTAATGACTGCCGTGATATTATACAGAGAATGCATCTCCGTCAATACGAGCTACTTTGACTTGAGGTGACACCACATGGGGATTTAGTTGAAAATACTCTACAGCCGAACTACAATAACTTGATGCTGCAGCAGTCGACAGCAATTGAATCTCCGTATATTTGAAGCCCGTGTGAATAAGTAAATATAATTATTAGATTTATATAATAACGCCGAACTACGACAGTGTATTTGCTGGCGAGCTCTGGCCTCGTCGCAGTCGTTTTGAATCATCAATTTGCGCATGCGCTTTGTACAAAGTCTCCTGACCGGTAGTATCGCAGCTGTCAGTCCGTTCACCTGAGCGAGTGGATTGCCCAATCAAAGTAGTAAGGTCAGTTGTCGGAAGTGCAAGAACTGTTCCCATTCATTCCCCCTTCCCCTGAATGAAACTTTAATAGCACTGCGCTACGCCGAGCTATGCGACTGTCCAAATCGATTTTAAAGCCACGTTTTCATTGGCTATCTGATATCTAAGTTTAGCGCTTCAACATTTGAATTAGAAATGTGATCACTGATTTCAAAAAGTTGCTGGATAGCGGATTCCGTGTGCAGAAAATAAAGTCTAGTGAAAGTAAAGTCGACTTTTACGCGAAGACCAAAATAGTTTTATTATCTTCATAAAGAATCTTAAAATTGCATGTCATACTTTATACTCCTTGTATCAAGATTATAAATTCAATTCAATTTTCGACGAAATGGACTCGGCATATGTAAACCCTTACACAGCATTTTGTGGGAGGATCCCCCTTGATGAACACGCTCATCTGCATTCAGACTAATGGGAAACATGGAGTTGTACTCTAGCTGTAGCAGGACAAAAAGGATTAGCTTCTCTGGTTGCTGAAGTCGTCTATATTACTAAATTGGCCATTAGTATCGCTGTGTCATTCAAGGCTTAAAATTTTTGGTAGGTACGGATAATTTTGAAATTGGTCTTTTTGTAACAGTCAACTTTAAAAACAAAAAGAACTTTCAAGAAAAAAATTTTCAAAGTTATTTATAAAAAGTGTATTTCGTGCAGGGGGGGAGGAGTGGTCGAGACTGGTTCTTGCACTCTTAGATTGTCATTAAATCAGGGGAATGATTATTTCCCACAATTCCAAGATGCTGGTTCATCTCAAACGAGTCGAGAGCTTAGTGGTGTCTTGGCACACGCATGTAGAAAATTTAAGCGACGAAACATTTAGCGTGACAAAAATGTCGTGAGCAGTTCGACTGCCATATCAACAAAAGAGCGGAAAGGCGCGAGTGAATGTTGACCAATTTGTAAATTCCCTCAAACTGCTCACCAGATGTAATAGTGCAATGAATAGTGTAAGTGTACTATAGTGGAAGAAATGAGAATACTGTATTTGATCAGCGTAGCTCGAATTCGCTTAAGTAGGTAAATTCTAGTAAAAAATATCATTAGCAATACCTGAAACTTGGTGTGTCTTGGTTTCTTCATGCAACCATTTCCATTTTGAGTTTTCGTGTGTACTTGGAAAACTTACTCGAAAATGGACGAAGGTTGGTCATGATTATGATAAATTGTGGCATCGAGTTCATTATACTTTCATCCTCGATAAATGGACTTGTATAGAGGTCACTTTCCATTGCAGCAGCTTGCCTGCGCGGGCGAAGCGTGGAAAAATGTTGATGTTCGTGATGCTCAGCAGTCAGCAAGGAAATCGATCACGTGATCATTTCCCGCCAATTCAAAATGGCGACGTTTTTGAGGAGCGAGTAATAAAGAAGTCTAAATAACTTGTTTTCGTCTTGAATGAACTTCAGTGAAAAGATTCTTCTGAACTTAGGCAGTGTCAAGAGGTTTGATTGTCAGTGGAAAAAAAAGCGTGAATAAATTGCTACCCATCAGCTACCAAAGTCAGGAAAACAAAAGAGTAGGTATGTTTAATTTTCGTTTGTGTTGTGTTTTCATCTTTAATACTATATAATAAAGGGGGCATCTCACAGTGGTACGAAGACATTTATTTTCTCGTTTTGAGAACAATCTTTAACTCATTCGAAAAAATATTTTCAGCGCTCGAAAATATCCAATCATCGCATTATCGCAGATGTATCCTAACCGTAAAAATTTTTCCTATTATCTACACACGTAGGGGCATGTGTGTATCTAAACTTTCTCTTTGTTCTCAATTTGGAAGCGTAATTATAAGGAGTTAAAACATTAATGAACAATGAGGCATCTAGTCCAATTAGTATTGCAAGCAGCTGATTGGCTAATCTCTAAACGAAGCTGTCATTGGTTTACAATGCCTGGTGGGGGCTATTTTGCACGCAATGCTGAGTGGCCGTGGACATCGAAAGGAAGCTATCCGCAATGCTTTCGCACATGTAGGCGTGAGTAGTATGCAGCCACGAAGAAAGCCGTCGCAAGAGCACCATACTGAGTGAAGTATTAATATTAACTTCGATGAAATAGCAATGTGTTGGTATCGTTTCCACAATATTTTACCTTTGCTTTTGTTGTTATATTTCATTGGTGTGACGGATGGTGCTGAAATCAGCGTTCGCGGTTCTGAGTACATCAAATTCGACCTCCTCGGGACAAATACTTCCATATTGGAAACATCCGACAGTCTATCATTGCGATTTAGAACGTTCAAGCCACATGGCTTGATATTTTATGCGCACGGCGTGGGATATTTTATAACTTTAGAGTTATATCATTGCAAACTACGGTACGTATTACTATATAGGTATTTACATTAACTAAAGTATTGAAGAGCACATTGAAAATAATCATAGGACATGGTAATTGCTTTCACGTGAACTTGTATGGCCATCGCAGCGCTTCGGGTTTGGCAAAGGCACTTTGACATCTCTACAGTCAATATCACATTACTTTTCAGCGGAATATTGCGAACTTCCTAGGAGAACAACAAACTTCGTTGCAAACTTATAAATTATGGAGCCGACTAGACGACACCGATTTACAAGATTACGTACATATTTTTAGTTCTGTAACAGTATTATGTATTTTTTTGTTGCACAAATTACAAACCTTAACGGTTTTTCGTTTGGTAAGCGCTGAAGTTTCAAAAATATATACACTTAAGGCGGTTTTCCACTACGCGAATTTGTTCGAGCGAAAAATAAATCTAGCGGCATGATTGGCTTGCTTTCGACTTTTTCGCGGGGAATTATTTTGCTAGCCAATCACGTTTGCTACATTTATTTTTCGCTCGAAAAATTCGGCCTAGTGGAAAACAGGCCTTACTCAGAACTTCGGTGTCGTCCAGTTAATAAATACGATTGTGAGTTGGAAAGTTCAATTCAAATTACGAAGTACGGAACGTACGTCTCTAATTGGCTTCCAAATTTGGAAGTTTGCAACGAAGTTTGTTATTTTCCTTCGAAGTTCGCAATATTCCGCGGGAAAGTAATGTGAAATTGACTATAAATAGTTGCGCTTGCTTACAACGACAGACGTAGCTTTACTAGCACGCTAAAAAATGTCATCAGCTAGAGACCTTCGCAAACTTTGCATGCATTTGACCGCAGTTTTGGAAAGCTAACCACTTGAAGCCCACAATTACTGACTGTCGATTACTTTAGGTCATTATTTTTTTGACAGCTGTAAATACTCGCTGCAAACCGCACTCTGTGCGTTAACGTGCTATCACGTAATGCAGCTGGTTGTAATAGCAGTTCGTAGCAATGCTCAAAGCTATGTACGGATTTTATCTACGTTTTCGCGGGTTTTGAATGGAATACTGCAGTGAGCCGGCCAAACTGACGCGTAAACACTCTTTTTAATTCTGCTGAAGTCTTTTCCATCAGTAATGTAAACTTTCTTTTTCAATGATCAAGTTGAGAGGGTATAGCTGACGGTCAGCTACTCGGAAACCAGACTTTTATTATACGGGACGTTAACTCAAATGTGTTCTTCTGAAACAGAACGATGCAATTTATTCTGCGTGTTTAAATGTAATAGATTATATACACTTTATCCCCGAAGTCAAGGTGTCGAAATAATTACGTTAATGGCTATGTTTTCAAGATCAATTTAGCTTAAAAAGCCGTTTCATATTTGGGCAGTAAATGATTGCCTTCGCCGATAACTGCTAAAAAACAGCGTTTTGTGCACTATTGAATTGCTAGTATTTCGAGAAATGTCAAAAACAAATGAGTTTTGAAATTTATAAAATAGCGTTGCAACAACGCCTGCGCTGATTGGTGGAGAGCTGAGAAGTTTGGCGCGAAAATTTCGATAGCTACGTTGTTCAATAAGAAAAGTGTCCAGTTAGTATTTAAAAGGCTGTTTAGTGAAGAAGACAGTAAACGTTTTCCGTGTTTTCATCGAAAGATGAAAACATTGTGAAAGTTTAGGAAAACTCGAAGTGCTCTGGAAGCAGCTGTAACGTTTATCCTATGTGGAAAACACCGATAATGGGCGACACTTGACTTTTAAGTGCGCAGTCCTTAATGGCGTAGAAAGTCTAGTGAATTTTGCAACAGAAGCGGGATTTTGTGTGGGAAATTTTGTTGAGAAGGTATAGGAATACTGAAATAGCATTCACGTCTAAAGTTTTCACTCTGTCAAGAACAAGGCGATATCGAGCGGTTGAATTTCTCGAAGTGTACTCTACCTAGTTCGTGCTCATTGAAGATTGTAAATAAATAAATAAATCTAAAGCTCGTAGTCGTACTCGTCTTGTCTATTAGGTAGTTTATTGCTTCAAAAACAAGACGGCAACGAGTTGGCTAATTTTTCATTACCAAAGTCGAAGTGTCGCATTGTCGCATATCTAGAGCTCTCTATTAACACCTAATGTGTAGTAGCAATGTATTTATCCGTTTTTTTGATCAACTTTCTTTTGTACGCGCAATTTGTTATCTGTTAAAAGACAGGTGGATATGGTTTAAAAAACGCGCTGTACTAGATCGTTCTCGATAAATATGGGCTTAATTTGACAAAAAGATAATTGGCTCGTCGGAGGCCCTTGGCGGGAAACCTATTTTTCGGGGTTTTCTTCTGTCTTGTTGAAACCAAGTTCCGGTTTTGAAAGCCGAGTTCAGCTGCTATAGTAATATAGTTGAACTAGAAGCCCCGGTTATATAAAACTCTTAAGTATGTTTTAACTGTGATTTTGTGGTTAAAAAGTAGTTATATGTTGAATACCCGATTCTGGTGGGTTGATGCTCGTTTACTACTAGGGTTAACTTCAACTACATTCGTAGTACTGAGGTGATTCGAAGCCCGTCGTTGAACAATCTCCGTTGAAAGGGAGTACAGATACAGGATGGCAAAGTTTTTCGTTTCTTGATATCATCCGTAGTTATTGTGTATAACTATAACATAGTTCCATTTGCTTCTTTCTTTGCATTCAAGTGAAAACTGCATGACCACTTTAGTTCTTATAATCAAAGCAAACCACTCTCTACTCTGAGATAATGTTGACAGCAGTTGTCTCTGATAAACTGTTAGTGTAGTAGAGTGGGATTGCGGTTGCATGAGATGAAATATTAACTAGTCAACGATTAGTGCTTTGTGATGGGAAGGCCAAAAGCTATTCAATTAGCCTTTCTCACGACGCCATTTTTGTTTGGGGTACTATCTGAGTTTATAATCAATAAATATAGGTTTTGCATTGTCATTGTTCTATTAAAATAAAACCTCTATAAGTTAATTTACAGTTCAATTATTGAACAACGGTTTTCATACAGCTTAGATTTTTCTGATTTTGACATATTCTTTTCACGAAAAGTACCCCAATAATGGCGTCGTGAGAAAGGCTAATACTGCTTAGTTTATGAGTATTGAATTTGAATGAAGGAGTTCGTCTTGTAGTTGTCGCTGACTTGTCGTTGTTCTCGTCCATATTCTAATTCTTTTAATATATTCATTGCTATTTATCGTTTTTTCTCAATCGGTTTTCTCTGTAGTGTAACAGGGCTGACCTTTCGCAATCATGATGAAGACGGGGAACCATATCCTAAAAGGAAAAAGGTTCGTTGGTAATGGTACATTTTTGGATATAATTTGTGTTCATGTTGTGCAAACATCAGTCAGAGTGAAAGGGCAGCGAATGGTGGTCCAATTCTGAAGTAAATACTCTAGTTACAGCACGTATGATGAAAAGATGGTTATCATCATTGCAAGTTGGCCACCATTTGCTGTCGTTTATATCGCTGCTCTAGTACAACATGTATGGCAAGTTAGCTACATGAATTATTTTCGCTTGTCCTACAGTAGTGCAAATTACGGGTGTAGATCCTTCAAACTCCTTACATACATACATACATACATACATACATACATACATACATACATACATACATACATACATACATACATACATACAT
>JAODVM010416388.1:0-26332 GCA_025400095.1 Phenganax marumi
AGCGTGCATCGAGTGCTTCGTGCAAAAATGACGAATTTCGTACTCGTACTCGTACTCTTTGCTAAAACTCTCTAATAACTTGGAAGCGTCGATCACCTCATCTCAACTAGGCCACAACTAAACAATGTATTGCTTTGGGTCTGAACCTTTAGCCATGCAGAGCAGCAGTTTTACAACATTATAAAGTTAAAATGGATGTCTACATATGAGCATATGCGAGACGCCTGCAAATGAATAGCATTCATTAACTTACTTGCTGTTACAGTAAATTTGCAAAAAATAGTGGTTAATGATTTACTAATACTTAGAAAGAAGAGTTTATTTTCGTGCTCAGGTTACAATAGCAATTATATTAAAATGATACAACTAAGTTTAATTATGTCGCGAGGATATCATTGCCTTTGTTTCAACAAATGTTGTTTTGGACTCATTTTTTCGCATTTTCGAGAAAATTTTCAGTCATATGCATTTCATGACTTCCATCCACACTCACACTGACCACCCATTCGTTTCAATTTCCTCCTCCGTAGATTTTTGGGGGATCTCGCAACGATCACCCGTCCACTCGTCCTCGCATGTACACAAGAAACGTCGGTCATCTCGCGCCACATTTGAAGTACAAACACCTTTATGATGACATGGCTGCGATGTGGCACAGCAATTGATATAGGATTCGCACGAGGATGACACACTGCCGCAGTTTTCAGACGTAAACTTAAAAATAGGATTAAACATGAGTAACCCAAGCACTCCCTTACGCATAATCTGTAGCCCAAAACACGGCTGTCGTATGAAACTAACAATTTATACCAGATGAGTTGGAAGATGAAACAGTGACAAACAAAATGGCATTTTCTACAAACAAGCTGCATGGGCTTTAGCACCAAGCACACAGAATTAAAAGCTTCTGTTACAACGCAATGAATCATCGATTTTTTCTTAAAATTTTCACTTGAACTCCAGCCGGGTTGGCTGGAACAATTTTACTATCTCTAGACGGGTTAAACGTTGAAGTTTAAAAAGCTCGAAAACAATTTGATTTTAGCAAGTACAGATATATAGAAAACACAGCGTCCTCCGATATGTTTTCGCAATTTACATTATATAAGAACTAAAATTTTTATATAAGTCATCAATAGTTAGACAAACAGGGCAGAAATAAGCAAATCCTTGCAAACATAAGATAAATTGTAATTCGTACACTAGTATCGCACCAGTTCGTTAACCGAATTCTACCGAAATTTTAATCTGTTCATTTTTTGCATATATGCCCATCTTGCGCGATTGTTCGTTTCAGTTTTAGGAGATATTCCGCTTACAAGCAGGCGAACGCGAAAGCTTTAACATTGTGTACCCGTGAACAGTATTCATGGCCTTGCCTGGGGTATATGAAGCTTTCATGTTCAAACAATTATAACTTACGTTAAACTGATACAAGCGTCCGAAGTCGTAATATGTGCATCTATAAGATTTTTGTAACGATGACGGCTTTAGATATCGATTGGAAGAACAAAGTAGACAATTGTCGTCGCAAATGTTAAATGACAGGCATCGACAATCTGTCAAGCAATGCTGAAGGCAAGTATTGATCGATCCATTGATGAAGCTGCGAAACTTGCAGTCACGCTGTTTTTTGTTTGACAGTGAAGTTAGACTGACATGAAGACTGAATGCAATGGTGCAGCAAGATTGAAGAAATAGTAACACAACTGCAACTGTATGACTGAAAAAAAAAACGTGAAAGAAATGTTAAGTTTTGAACTGCGCCGGCATAGTAGTTTCGATTTGGAAGAGCAGCAGCTTACTGACTGAACAGTAGATGTATGGTTTTCATTGATAATGTTACATATATAGCTAGGTATGGTTTAGACTTAATTAGCCCTTTCGTCGAATTTAAATCGCTGCTAAAACACTCGTTTTCTGCAAAATTTAAAGGCTGTACAGAGTCTAGCTGGATTCAGAATACATTTTGAAACTTAATAAAGTTATTGGTTTGGGTACGATTTGGAGTTTTTCGCGTTAAATTTGAAAAAATAAATTCGACGATAAAGCAACGTCTGAACAAAGTCTTAGGGTTATAGTTTCCATATCGTCGTAGTTGTCGTAACATAAAGTCACGATCTGTCTAAACAGCCAAATTGCAAAAGTTTCCCACTGATTAGCAGTAAAGCAATAGATTTTTACGACATTCAAAATCAAAACAAATAGTTTAGCATTTAGCAGATATTGTGACTCTTCGAATACGACAATTACGACTATATGGCCTTAGCTCGTGGGCGATGTCTTTGCACAGCATATAGACATTGGTCGCTAATGTCTCCGGATGGAAGAGTCTTCTGTTCATCGGAAAATAATTCTCTTTTTCGATGATCAACAACAAAAATGCCACGCAGGAGCATCGACGGCCATCGGCGGATTTATAAGTGTAATGAGACAGTTTTAGAAGATTGCATGAGACTGAGGACAGTTCGTGTTTTCGATGACGAACACGTTAACTTTAGACACCGGGATTTTTACGAGGTGTAGAGTTGTTTGAGTGATACAAGACTGATAGTTCTTAGATTTGAACTAGTTTATATAGTCGATATGATTAACAGGAGTTGTAGCCATGAAATAAGTAGTAAATAATATTGTTTACAAGACGAAGTGTAATCCAAAGTGTTGTCATTGTGTTTAGAGTAAAAGTTGAACTCGCAATATTGATCTGAAATTTTCGTATAGTTGAGTAAATGACCTAGCAATGAGTAAGTCTTTATGGCGGATTTCTACTCGCTACAAAAACTAGATCTTTCATGTGTTGCTTGTTCAGTGCAAATAATTGATTTTTTTAAGCGTCACGAAATTCCACACTCAGTGCATCAAAAATGGACAGTGCTTCGCCTCACCGACCCTGAGCAACACATGAAAAATTCAGAGTTTACGTCACCTAAAAATTGGCTTGTTTCGCGCTACAACCGTGTCGAACGCCTTAAAACAAGCAGTATGAGGCATTCCAGCTGATTTTCGATATTTTATTAGTTTAACACATTGAACTAAAACACTGGAACGCTACCTGAGGCGGGAAATTTGAAGCCAAAAATCTGGGGGAATCACCAGGCACCTGTGCAAAAAACACGCGCGGCCTTCTAAAAAATACAAACAAACAGTGGGCCTAAAACCGCCAAAAACGGGCTGAAACACTTCTTAAATTTTATTTTAATGGAACCAACGGAAAAGTCATATAACTATCTTTCATATGAGACCCTATGGCCAAATCTGTATGGATAAGAGCAGTTTCTTACGTGAAAACGTACAGCCAGGAGTGAACATCGTCACGGTAGCCGAAGTTACTTTGGATTCTTTTCCCGGCCTGTTTTCTGTTTGTTTTTGAAGAAGTATTGACCCTATTTTTTAACTTTGTAAAGCTTCGACACCTTTCAAATATAAAACAAATAGAGAACTAACCCAAGCACAGTTTGTTTTTAGCAAAATAGTTTTTCTCAGACTGTTTATATTATACAAAATAATGAAAATATGTTTCATCAGATTTCCCGACAAAAACACGCGTCACGCGAGAAATTCCCCCAGACACGCGGCTTCAACCGATCGTAGGCAACTCCAAATGGAGGTAGGTTTGCTGTAATTCTTTGGTCGCAAATTGTTTTAGTGTGTTAGGGGATTATAGGTGTCACTGCAAAATGTGTCACTATAAAATGCAGTATGAATATAGAATAACTAAGTCTTAAAATAGAATTTTTGTTTGGGGCTGGGTATCGTTGCCAATGAGCACAGTGAACTATATACATGGAATGCCGACTTCAGTCATTTATGTAATCAAAAAGTGGTGCCAAAGATGGTGGAAATTGAAGGCATTCTTGCGCGTCATTTTCAGTCCCCTAGCGTGGGCGGTCAACTTTTTATCACCAGGGAGTAATGATAATAACAATAATAATGATAATAATAATCAGTTTAATAAAACCATATTGCAGTAAAAACTGAATTGCACGATTAATAGAATATTTACATATACAAACTGTCTATATTACGTATAGTTAAGAAATAAAGTCTATAATCCTTTAATAGTATTTAATTGTTATAAAGTTTTTAAAGCGATCCGCATTTGAGTTTAAAATACAGTCTGACTGAAACCTAAGATTGTATTTATGTGAATATGAATTCTGAAAAGTCGCTACAATACTCTTGAGTGGATTTTCATGGCCACTGACCCTCCTTGATTTGTTAATAAATTCTTCACATGCATTGTGTCTAGGGGTGCTTAACAGTTCCAATCCCGTATGGACCAGTGCATCATGGTACGACATCTCAGGAAGGATAATACGCAGAGCCCTCTTCTGTATAGACTCGATATAATCAGAGTTCATTTTGGTCATAGCTGACCATGCTGGCGAGGCATATGCAAGGCGAGACCTAATAAAGGAGGAATAGATAGTTATAATATCTTCATCTTTGAGTTTGCATTTTTTTGGTTGACGTAATGCATATAGTCTAGTATTGGCTTTCTTTAAAACATAGTCCACATGTATGTTCCAAGACAGGTCATCACTCAGCAGTAAGCCAAGCAGTTTAAAAGAAGATACTGATTGCACAGGTTGGCCATCAATAAAGATTATTTCGTTCTGTGGAAAATGATATTGCAGAAAGGATATTGTCATTTCTCTGCATTTCTTTCCATTAAGTTTCATTCCCCTACTTGAAGCAAAGTTGGAAGTCTCGTTCACAAGAGTAGGCATCAAACTTGGAGGGCATCGTGGAATAATTTCTAACGCTGTTATGTCATCCACAAATTTTATCCGTCCTTGCCAGTTGCTTAAAAGCGGATTGACCAGAATTGCAAAGAGAAGGGGTCCGAGTTTGGTTCCTTGAGGGAGGCCTCCATTTGTCCTTTTCCATGATGAAGTAAAGGAACCAATCTTGACGCAATGTTCGCGGGAAGTGAGGAAGGATTTAATCCATCTCGTGATGACCGGGTTAACTTGAAGTTTTACTAGCTCTTCAAGGATAATATTGTGGTCAACTAGATCAAAAGCTTTTTTATAGTCAGCGAAAAAAATTCGTACAGAACAATTACCTTGATCAAAACTCGCCAGAATTAGGTGAAGAAGATAGAAAAGAGCGTGTGTAGCTGACTTTTTTGGTAAAGCGAATTGTTTTGTATCCAATTTATCACCAACTTCATACAAAAGAGATTTCAGTACAAATCCTTCCATTAACTTTGAAACTTGAGATGTTAAAGATATTGGCCTTAAGTCATCTTCGATGGACGTAGGGGGAGAGACTTTGGGTATTGGCACAACGAAGGAGCGTTTCAGCTGTTCAGGGAAAACACCTTGTAATATTGTCGTATTGTAGATATCAGTTATTACAGGAGCAAATTCGCATGCAAATGTCTTTAAAATTCTATTTGGTAACATGTCGGGACCAGGCGACTTGTTTGTTTTGATTTTACGCAATTCTGAATAGACTTGCCCTGTATTAACAAGTAAATGGGTGGGGACGGCAATCCCTGCATCAATAGTGGAATCAGGTGACAAGGGACTAAAATGTGAGGTAAGACCAACCAAGAAGTTATTATATGACTCGGCAAGATCTTTACAAAAATGGTAGGAACAAAAATGTTTCTAATTACGTTCTGACGTCATCCATGCATTGAGATTGTCAGTGACTTTGAACAAACAAAGAATAAGTATATATGTTGAGCATACTTTTCATATTATCTTTCAAGTTTGGAGATACGATGAGCCTCAATCCATACGAGCAAATGGTTAGCATACATAAGGAAAACCAAGCTGTAAATCCACCGTTAGGAAAACGCCTTGAAATATTAATGGGAAAGACTCCCGTTATCTCCAAAAGTCACTAAAACATTCCATCAAGTCTTCCGACCGCAACAACAATCCACACGACAACAAGTAGCACAGCTGAATTGGCGATATCACAAATCACTGGCACGCCAAGTATAGCGGCAGCTGCAATTGCAAACAACCACACACAATCCAGCTCGTGCTGGCAAATCCTCGTCGTCAAACAGGAGGGTGAGTGACGTTCAATACCACATCTCTGTATGGTCGTTTCAAAGAAAGCCGGCCGAATATCTTAACAAGTTAAAAGCCATAATTTTATTCGGCCCTGTACTGGGTAACATGGTGCTGTCCACAAACCAGAGTCCACCAGAGGACGGTCCACTATCCAAAGACTGATTTCAAGCTGTAGTTTTTGCCGCACGAACCGAATACTCTTTATCGAATGGCCTTGAAGGTAAAAAAGACCGCTCGCAGTCGACGACACGATTTCATATTTAAAAAGTAATCTAGAAATTACTGTTGTTTTGCTGAAAATACTAGGTAGTTACGAAAGACTGCTATGGTCTTGGTAATATTAACTTTAAATAATAGCTCGTGTTTGTTGCATTTTTTTTCTCTGTATGGAACGAGTCTATACTAGTAGATCGAAGCTTTGAGAATGATGTAGACAAAATCGATGACGTATTTCGCAAAAGTCACCGTGCCCACATTTCTTTCATTGACAAGTACACACGGGCTAAACATCATCATCTTGTAGAGGAGATTAAGTTTGATTTTTGGCAAAAGCTATGTTTATGATACTAAAATAGTCATTAGACTTGGCCTTGATACAGTTGTGCCTTCGTTCCTCACCTGCTCCGTGCACTAAATCGGACTCTCAAAACGCAGGAAAAAGCATTATAAAGACTCTACTTTTCAAAATTTTCCAGGCGAGCACGTACTTAGTCAATCAGACTGACGTCCGCCCCCCCCCCTCGCCCCACATTTTTAAGCTCGAACGTCTGTGGTCACATTTATCCACATTATTGAAAAAAGATCAAGATTTCACCAACTACACTGGGTTAGGCGTCGCATTTCCGTCAAATTTATTATAAAAATCTTCATTTCTCATGCCTTTGCAACATACAAGATTATTTGGCCAAGATATTGAGAGAGTTCAAAAACTAGCGTTCAAAATAATTGTACCTTCATTAAGTTGCTGTGAAGCGTTATGTGAGCAATTTTTCCTGAAGAAGAATAACAGTAAAGAATTGATTGATCTACCTCCAGACCTTAAAACATCAAACTATGATTAGTGATCCCTGAATAAATATACTACGTACGGGTGTAAAATGGACAGATTCAAGAATTCCTTTTTTCCCATATAATGTCAAACCAATAGCTATAGTTTTAGCGTATCACAGTAATTTTACATAATGGTAGCATAATTTTTAGCTTATAGTATATCTTCATTGTTCTAAACACTCGTAATGATATGCGAAGTGAAAAACAAGGAACCTCGAATACATTTACAAAGCCGAAAAATGCAAGGATAGGTCATGCCGATAATTAGGGGCATGCGTAATGAGCGTAATATGGTATAAAAGTGCGCATTAAGGCAAAAACACTCAAATCTTGCTCCGTTCTACTGGTCTTTTGTGGTCAAAGACAGTTAGGGAGCCTTCACACGACCCACACGGCATAGACGATAACAGATGTATTACGCACAACAAGTAGAAGAACAAGTCCAGCAATAAGGGCAGGAACAACCCCCGATACATCGTGCAGAACCGATCACGGTGCCGCTTCTTGGAGACGACCAACCGTTTCACGATACAGAAGCGCCACGGGCCCTCAGAACAACGATAGTCGGCTAGAGGTATTAATCTTCATTTGATTAATAACATTTCTGACCATATAGTTTCGACTCTATCGGTGTTTCGCCTTTCCCAAAGTTTATTTATGAGATTCCTCTCTCAAGCCTTTAACTACCGCTCTGGTCTGTAGTTTTTGTGTTTTTCTTATTGTGGTTAGGGTAGATGCGGTCAATTTACAACTGTCCCAGTTTGATTTTACCCTGGGAAATATTGTGTGTGGTGGAGATATATTATCTTTCCGATATTCAATTAAGATTCTCTTGCGATTCAGTTCCTAAACAATACTGTACAGGGCGGGATCGGTATATATATCTCACAGCTTTGTTGCATCAGACAAACCTACGCTTTCTATTTTAGTGTCGGTTGACTGCACAGTTTTCTATTCATCTATTGTTTAATAAGCAACTCAATATTTGCTATTTGAGTCTGTTGGTTATGTTGCCACACAACTGAGGTTTCATGTGGCATGAGATCTCGCGGTGAGATTTCACCACATTTTGCAATAGTACAAGAGACGTTTTCCTCAGTACAAACACTGTGGGTGGAATTTCACTAAGTAGTGTACTAGTATGGGTGAAGTTTCACCGTATATTAAATGAGAAGAGTGAGGTTTCACTGTGTACTGCTTTGTGGGTGAGGTTTCACCGTATGGTAGATGAGACGAGTGAGGTTTCACTGTGTATTTGTCAGCTTTGTGGGTGAGGTTTCACCGTTTATTAAATGACAAGAGTGAGGTTTCACTGTGTATCTGTCAGCTTTGAGGGTGAGGTTTCACCGTATATTAAATGAGACAAGTGAGGTTCACTGTGTATCTGCTTTGGGGGTGTGTTTTCACCGTTTATTAAATGACAAGAGTGAGGTTTCACTGTGTATCTGTCAGCTTTGTGGGTGAGGTTTCACCGTTTATTAAATGACAAGAGTGAGGTTTCACTGTGTATCTGTCCGCTTTGAGGGTGAGGTTTCACCATAGATTACATGAGACGAGTGAGGTTCACTGTGTATCTGCTTTGGTGGTGTGTTTTCATCGTTTATTAAATGGCAAGAGTGAGGTTTCACTGTGTACTACTTTGTGGGTGAGGTTTCACCGTATGTTGGATGAGACGAGTGAGGTTTCACTGTGTATCTGTCAGCTTTGTGGGTGTGTTTTCATCGTTTATTAAATGACATGAGTGACGTTTCACTGTGTATCTGTCAGCTTTGAGAGTGCGGTTTCACCGTATATTAAATACGACGAGTGACGTTTTACTGTGTGTATATGCTCTGTAGGGAAGGTTTCACCGTAGTAGAATGCCGCGATTCTGTTTTCACTGGGGATCCAGGAGCTTCGTGTGTGAGGCTTCACCTCATATTCAAAGACACAAGTGAGGTTTCCCTGTGTATCTACGTAGCTTTATGGGTGACCTGTCACTGCAAAGGGAAGAGCACTGGTCAGGCCCACTGTGTGTGAGCCCCAACCCCCTCGGGCGATTTCCCTCCAGACAAATGACACGTCTGCATGAATTTATTACCCTACATGTAAGGTGCGTGTAAGCATACAATACCAAGCTTTCGTTTAGCGTTCGTCCATTTTAGGTGTGTGTAATAGTAATACGGTTGTCTTACCGAGCTTGCCAAGCATATACATATAGTTTTTATTTTGGGTTCTTAGTCTGAGCAAAATGCCTCGACGATTACACTCCAATGCCATACCATGCTCAGAACGCGATCGGTCTCTCTCTTCTGCCCAAAGCATTGGTCACGAGTAGGATAAGCGTGACACGCACTGATATACATAACTACTGGATAGCGCATTGTAATACTGGCGCCTACTAACAAGTGAAGCCGGAAATAGATCGTGTTTTCTCTGCGGCGGCCATATTGGAAGGTCCCACTTTCTTATATTTTTTTACTAAAGAGAGATGATTTTGGTCACTTCTTTCTCTTTCGCCGTCAAAACGTAGGCGAATTTTGTTATTAGACAGAACGATAGAACGGATGGAAAGTTTTTAAGTCGTTTCATCGTGAAATGCGTTGAAGAAATCTAAATTTCTGAGCGCCGAGGAGTAGATTAAACCAACAACTGGACAATCTGGACCACGAAATGTCAAAATTACTCTATAGTATCGTAATATTTAGCGAAGCAAAGAATCTTGTTGTGCAAAATAGGCTTTGAGCAGAGAAAAAAAACGTTTGGAAGCTTCAGTTCGTCGTTTAATACGAAAGCTTATATGCTGCAGCCTGCAAGTATTGATGTCAATTGTCGAATTTCACTTGAGTTGAACAGAGTTCTTGTTCTCTGGTTTTCCGCGTGAAAATAAGAAAATTGTTGATTCATGGCAATTTAAATAACAGTATTTATGTTTGCTCAAGATCAGGTACGAACCAGTGTAAACACTTGATACTACAATACCAGGTGATTTTTGGTTTGTTATTGTGTGTTCACTTTAAAGTCTTTATTAAGATAATGTAGATATAGTTTGCTATTTCCAGCTAGTTCAGTGTTTTCTGAATGACAAAGAAGCTATGGATTATTCTCTGGTCATCTCTT
Organism: Phenganax marumi; assembly: GCA_025400095.1. NCBI lineage: Eukaryota > Metazoa > Cnidaria > Anthozoa > Malacalcyonacea > Clavulariidae > Phenganax > Phenganax marumi. The sequence goes on from JAODVM010416388.1 coordinate 10,185, forward strand.
TGTTTGCCTGTACACCAGTGGTTGTAATTCCAGGGCAAATGCTGCAACTTAAAGCCACATTCAAGATACTTTTCTGGCATTTGTAACTATTGACATAATGTCCTATTTTAAGGATTTGTTTATTGTAGATGGTGCTGTAGAAACAAAGTAGTAGCTGGATAACAGTTTAATGTAACTTTGTTATGTGACTTTTCAAACGTTAATTTAATGATAATAAAAATTTCTGATTCAAAGATGCTGGTTCCAGTGTATTTTTTTGCTACTTGTTAAATAATTTGGCATGTGATGCAGAGGGATATAATTCAATTGGAAATGCATGCAAACACCTATACTTACTTCACTACATACAATGCCATAGAAGTTTTAACTGTGAAAAGGATACTTTTAAGTGGTCAATTTCAAAAGTACTTGCGTGTTGCATGAACAAAAGTGGTTGCTTAACCTTTTCCCCATGCTTCACATAGTCGTAATCGTTGCATAGTCCATGCTGAATTTGACTATGTTCACTCCTTTCAACCTAGTTGCGCTATTATTTCATGCTGTGAAGCTAAATCTCCCTTGATTTGTCTGCTCAAAAACTTTCCACTATCACCTGATTTTAATGCAAACCATATCAGCGCAAACAGTAGCACATATAACGCAAAAAACGAAGAATTATACTTCTCTGTAATACAAAGCTCTAGTAAAACACGCAGAAGTGGGACCATCCAATATGGCCGCCGTTATTTAATTTTGGCTTCACCTGAGACCCAAGTTGCTCTATCCAGTAGTAATATAGATCAGTGCGTGACACGGCATCTTAGCCGTTCATGCTGGCTCCGGTAAACTGTCTGTTCCCACGAAATGACCATTGTGATATCTTCTCCTCGTGCACTTTCTTAAATGTGAACAGTGTGTTTCATGTTCTAGTATGCTCGTATAGTTTATGGGGACAATGTAAATAAATATGTCCGGAATAACGAATATGGCATCGCATTATTCATGTGTACAGTTATATTGCACTTGGGATTGAACCAAATTATGTATACACGGTATGTTGCTTGACGTTTCGTCTTGTACTGGTCACTTGGAGTTGACAACTTTGAAAAAGGGTATTCTTCACGCCCCCTCGGTTGTATTACTGGGTCAAAGTTGTCCTCTCCTTGCTGGCTAGGGTTTGTCAGTGTTTTTCCCTGTCGCCTTAGCTATTAGCTACATTTCTATCAAGCTCATTTCTCTCGAATGAATGAATGTTTTGGTCATGCGAATACAGAGTCTTGGGATATGCAACTTTAAAAAATTTACGGGTTACAATACGTTCGTTGGGTCGATCACGAGAGAAACCCTATTTCGGTCAGCAAGGAGGGGACATCGGCATGTCGTTCCCATAGAAGAGGCCGTCTACCTCTTTGCATGTTTAGCGGGCACGCTAATCCCTTGATTCAGACATGACAACAATCCGATAGTTTGCGCACTCTTCTGCCGCTTTAAAGTTGGGGGTTTAGATTTGGGATAGAGGATGGGGTGTGGGTCTGATAGGTTTGGGAATGGTTTAAGAGGAAGGGTTGATTTTAGATGTGTGAGTTTCGGATGGGGATGATATTGCGGGATTTGGAAGACAGTCGCAAGACGGGGCTGACCAACGTTTTTTGTCCCCATTCCTTACTTGAACTGAGCATGAATACGAGTGTTATTGAATAGAGTACTGTTCATAATGATATGGTAAAAACAATATGCTCGTCCATTGCGAAAAGTTCAGCTTAAACTATTCTTTTTATTCGTAATTAAAAGAAACAAAACTGGCATATTCAGGGGGAAAACTGGATGTCGAACAAGTCTGCTGGGGCCTCCTCTTTCTAGATGGTCTCTGCCGTCTCCTGCGCAAGCGGTAATTAGTAGAACTTTATATCTAATATATTACGAGGTGTATGTAACAAGTACGAATATACTATTGGACCAGGAACTGGGTGTCTACACATACTGCGCGTCTACATAGTACGTATAAAACTTTGAGCCTTTCAAATAAAAATTAGCTTAATATGTGACAATTTTTCTGTGACAAATATGTATATTTGACCGTGTAGTTGACATATAAATATTTGTCGATTGCTGTTCAAAAGTAGGTTTGAACATCGGTATGACGCATAAATAAATAAACAAAAAGCGCAAGCGCGGACGAAACCATTGCCGTGTAGCGATCGATGCATTTTTTCTACGACGAGTAATCTACATGAGCAGTTTTTCGTATATGCATGACAACTTTTCCTTGTCACATAAAAGCTAACTCTCCAGCTTTTCAACCAATGTATTTGCCACTCAAAAATTGCCCGATTTTGCTCGTCTACACGAGCAAATAAAAGTTGTCACGGAGAAGTTGACACATTTTATTCGCTCGTGTAGATGGGGCTTAAGCACTGAAATGTAAATATATCTGAAACGATAAGTCAGGCGGGGGAAATTGAAGCCGACTTTGTGCTCACTTTGCAAATAGAACCGGTCCTTTTTAAAAAGATTTTCGAAAAAATAGCATTTTTATATCTAGAACGTTTTGAGCCAAAATCTTGCATTAGTTTTTTAAAATGCATTTTAACTTAAAGAGTGACAGTTAAATTTGTATTATATGTAATAAAATATGACAAAAGTTATACTGTTATCGAAAAAAGTTGACGCAAACACGGAAATTACAAAAAATCCGCCCGATTTTTGCCGGTTTTTCTGTGTTTTTGAAAGTTTGAAGCACACCTGAATGTTTAAACCTCCAAAATACTATAGTTCCGTGTGAAATACACTTAATTTCAGAGTTTCACAAAAATTGAGCCATTAGCCAAAGAAAAAATAGTGTTTTTTGATGTAAAAGTATACAGCCAAGACGAAAACATACGGTCTTTTCCGGGGCGAGATGAAAAAATGTTAGTGATCTGTTTGGCTTCACCCAGTCATAGGCGCTTTCTTATGGAGTTAGCGTTCCAGATTATATACAGTTCACTGCGACTAAGCGAGGTTCGCCCCCAGTTGGTTTGAACATTTCTTCAGAACCTGGTTGAACCTAACTGGTTCAAATCCAAGTTATATACTTTTACTCTTTCAAGTTAATTTAAATCAGGCTATTTGCAAAGTGCAAATCGAGCTTCAACATGTTTACCTGCTTTCCAAAATTCGACAAGCATTTGGAGTTTTTTAATGAAGGCAGGGTCTAGAAATTTTAGAACCTGACTAATTCACGAAAGATCTTGACGAAAAACTTGGCAAATTGAAAGAAACTTAAGCTTGTTTTTTGTTCCAGCATTTTGCTCGTTGCTAGCGAAATCTTTCGCTGATGATATCAATTCTTTTAGTGTTTGTTCTTGTTACCATGTAATGCATGTTATCAGGAACGGCCACAGGCAAACAGATCTTTGCAGTTTATAAGGCAAATTGAATGACTTTCATGGGCGGACAGAGAAACTTACAATTTTTCGCTCTGAAAAGTCTCAAATTATCTCCACTTTTTGTGTCTCCGCCCAAGGTGGAGACACTATGTTACACTGAAAATTTCATGAGCGTTGTTAACTTTCGGGAATCGCCGGAATTCTACACTACGCGACAGTTCCACGATCTTATTGTTCGTCAAACTTTCGGAAACCCAGTGAATTTAACATACTATGATTACTATCATTATATTTTGTGCGGTTGAAAACATTTGTTCACTCTATTTCTTCTTAAATTATGGCCTTGTGCTTTTGTCTGTATCGGAATCAGTGATCAGAATACATGTAATACGTACAACAGTCGACGTCTGCGCTTGAGTACATGGATTGAGGAATTTGTTCGCTATTTAATCGAACTTTACTGGATTTTGATACCTTCACGGCTGGATTTTTTTACTGCTTTATGACTATTGTCAGAGGTGAGGCATTTAAGAGAAGACTTTTTACAGATTCGCGTATTTGGCGCTCAAAAGTAGAAGGAATTGATGCTCGAATTCGTCACTTGCAAAAAGTAAATATGGCGGCAACCTTTTGTGGATTGAGGAAGTTGTTCGCTATTTAATTGGACTTTAGTGAATTTTGCCACCTCAGGACTGTAGCTTTTTTACCTTGATGACTGTTGTCAGAAATAAGGAATTCAGAAGTTTTTATTCATGTGCAATATTACATTTCGCCTGGGGGCTTTATGGCCATTGTATGACACTCAGTTAACAGCATAAAATACATCATTGTCACATCATTTAACCTGGAAGCCTTGCTCTGGTTTTCTTATATGGCATTTTACTTGTAATTGATATCATATTTGATTTGCCTTTCAAACACTAGCCCAGACAACATTGTATTTGTTTTTGAAATGAATTCTGGCATAAGTAAAGTAATAACTTTTAACAGGACAAAATGAAACTATGAAATGTCAGTTTGCATTCCAGCTAAGAATTGTAGAGTATATATCACAACTTAATATAATAGGTTTATATGTGTGTATTCACCGGAAGGTGAACTTAAGTCCAAATGCGGAGTTCTATAAATTACAAAGACTCTCCAACCTACTTCCAGTCTTACAAACATCTAAACAAGGGGCCATGAAATGAAACTATGATGAACAAGAAATATCATCAAAAACCAACCATATGGCACCCTTTTCAACCGAATTTGAAAGACTCCACTCGTTGACCTCTCCTTCACTTGACATATGTTTTGAAAAACTGTCACATTTGTGCCCTTTTTTCGAAGTGGCATACCAATCAACAGAAACAAGTGGTGAAACGAACCATAAATATAATGAATAGTTATTGTCACCATTTTCATGTCGAACAAATTGTGCTATGCTCTTGAGCTCTTCCTGATTGGCCAGACCCACAGAGAACTACGTTTTCAAAACTTGTATTAATGATAGAATGTTGCTAAAGTGTACTGTTCCTTTTAAAAAATTGTATTGCATTGTATCCTGTTTTCGTTTCCATAATATTCCTTTCTAAGCAATCATCATGATAATTTCAACAATTTTTAATTAAATCATCTCCCCACTCCATAATCATCTCTGTGGCACAGCTACCAACAGAAAATACTTATTTGTCAATATCTGTGACTGCAAAATGAGAAGAAACGCACGGTTTGAACAATCGGGCGAGAGACACATGTACGCCTTGCGGACCTATTTTTTTTAATATTTAGAATAATTGTTTGATAACTGCCAAACCCAAAGAATTGTAAGGGATTTTACGAATTAAAAGCTATCTTTATACTTGAGTGGAATAGGAAATGGCTAACTTTTCTCACTCAGAAGTTGCACAGCTTCTATCTGGTTTAAGATGGTTCTGCCAAATAGCCTCATTTTCAATACTAGATTGTCTCAACTTGCAATTTGGGTGCATGACGCCTAATCTATACGGATTTAAAGAGGCTATGTTTGTGCTGGTACTCTCAGTGAGTACGAACTCAGTAGGAGGTGGCTTAGTTAGCGGATGACGAGGACAAAGCGTGTGGGATATGTGGAGAAAGTGTGCGGTCAAAATGCGGAGATTGTTGGCAAATTTTATGCATTTGTATTTGGACAAAGGTATAGTTTGTACACTCACTGCCTAACCTCGGAGTTTGGTTTTTCTGGTCTAGCACGTGAAGAAAAAATGTATACTACTTGCACAGAAACACAAGCACAGGCACTATAGCGAAGAACAATGCGTGTGAGACACCCAGAGGTACATGAATTATGAGTTGTAAACTCCCACAACAAAAGAAATTTCTTCATTGCTAGAGCTCTGGGGCCGGTTCTTCGAAAGGAGCAAAAACGCTATCGAACGGATAACTCGCTATCTACAGGATAAATTTTATATCCTGTGTGTAATTTGCGTTGCACAAAGCTTGGATAACTTTATTCAGTGGTTATAATCTCTATCGAAAGTCAGGAGGTAGTTTATCTGCGTCAAAATACGGGTACATAAAATTTGTCCACCATCTTCACACGTTGGCTGCATGCATTGTCCACCTATCCCACACACCTGGATCGCGTCGCCCACATTTCTGACCATATTCTGCTAAATCAGTACCTTTCTGAGTGTACAGACAAAAATATCTATTTCAAATCAGCTGTAAATTTGGTGTTTCCTCAGTTCGTGATTTTTGACAATGTCGTATGGGAAAGAGGGCATTTGGTAAACCTTTTCAACAAGACATTAGCTATGCGATAAGCGAGCTAGATATAGTAACTTGTCTAAGTGTACAATCGCTTCCACTCGTCAAACAATTAAATCAGAGCTTCCAATAATTTTTCTCGTTATTTTAGGTTGCCAAAATGGTGGGGGTACTATTAGCAACTTGGTCGACAGTTTTTTTGAAAGAAAAATATCAAAGCTATAGACATCATAGAATTGTGTGCTCATATCTATATTAATTAATACGCAGAATGTGTGTTTGCAATGTCGTTCCTCTTTTAGTAATTATAATTAACAGGTAATAGATTATACTCGGGTTTTGAACGGGACTAAGAATGTTTTCCATACGGGTACAATGTAATTAAATGAGGCAAATAAACCATACTCTTGGATAACTCGCTTGTAGGAATAAAGAATATAAGTGAAATTAAAACTAATCGCTAACAGCGCGCAGTCAGTGGCTTTCAATGCGGACGGACGCACAGTTTTTGCTTTTTCGAAATCACGCCTGTAAATTCTTATCGGTATAGCTTTCCCAGACAAATCTTAAGCCTGGTTTCCATATAGTCGTTAAACGTTGTAAAGATAGAGTCACGAACTTTCTAAACATCCGAACTAAAGTATTTTAAAACAAATTATTATCAAAGCAATTGTTAGTGGTTAACGCGCATGTTTTCTTTGAGATGTACCGCCAAGAAGATACAATAATTTGGCTGTTCAGAGATATCGTGACTCTATCTTTATGACTTTTACGACTATATGGAAACCAGGCTTTAAGCCTAGAACAGAACCTCATTCGTATGTGACAAATGGCGTACGTAGAAAATGCTGGAATACATCACCGGAACATTTCTTGTTTTTAGGCCACTTGTGTCGTATAAAACAAACTTCTTTAGTTCGTAAACAAAACAGGAATGACTTGATCAGAGTCTCCTACATGTTGACATGGGCTACTTTTAGCGTTTTTTAATGACAGCAATGTGAGTATTTTACAGGATTAGATTTAGATCATTCATATCATGCGCTAAGCAAGTGTACATGCGCAAGTGTAAAAGGGGCCAAAAAGAGACTAAAGGCCATTAAGACAAGAAGTGAAAGAACGAAGTGAAATTTCTTGAAAAATGTCGAAAGAAGTATATTCTTATCAAAAAGACATTGAAAGGAGAGAATTGAAAGGACGAACGAATTTAGACAACGTCAGGATAAAACGAGTTAGTTAAAAGAAGGAGTACTTTTATGTAGAGATGTTAAGAATGAGGCGATGAAGAATAAGGAGGGTTTAGAAGTTAACAGACCAGAAGAGATGTTTCATTCAAAGAGGTCTGTGATAAGTGGCTATATTGGAGACAGAGGCTGATCCAGCCCAACCACGTACCCCCTTCAAAGGTGCCCAACCTCAATCGGCGACACCATGGTAGGTACCGAGTGAGAAAACTTTCAAATTTGAACACTCTAGATCGATTGAACACTCTAGAGACCCGAATGAAATGTGGGAAATATGGAATACTCTATCAATGGAAATAACGGATAGACATGCACCATTAAGAATCCGGCGAATCGGTAGCAAGAGATCTCCCTGGATTACAAACGAGTTGAGACAACTGATATTTAGACGTGATTACTTGAAAAAAACCCAGCTATTTCTTCGGAAGACCCACAAATTTGGTCTCAATATAGGCATGCAAGAAACCAAATTAATAACGAAATCAAAACAGCAAAACGACTTTATTTTACCAAAAAAGTTGATTACATAAAGGAGACTTAAAAAAGACCTGGAGATTAGTCAATGAATTGAGCTCACGAAATTGAGAAGAAGTAAAAGAATTTCAGAAATTAAAAGAGGTGAGCAACTAATAACGTCACCTTTTGAAATAGCAGAAACTTTTAACAACTATTTCTCAAACGTAGGGAACAATTTTGCTACTGAAATTGCTGTTTCCGAATGTAATCCAGAATCTTATCTCCCATCTACAGAAGCAGTATCTACCTTGTAAGCCCCTACGATTGACAAGGTCCACGGATTGTTGAAAACGCTTGATGAAAAAAAGCTACTGGTCTTGATAAAATATTAAATAAGTTGCTGAAAATGGCTCCAGATGTAGTTGCACCTTCACTGGCAGAAGTATTTGCTAAATCTATTCATACTGGAATATTTCCATATGAATGGAAGGAAGCAAGAATATCGCCAGTGTTTAAAAATGGTGTAAAACATGAACCAAATAATTATATCTATGTTATTCTAACTGTTTCAAAAATTTTCGAAAAACGTATTTTTGACGAACTCTATGAATATTTTAACCACAACAATCTGTTGACCACCTGTCAATCTGGATTTCGATCATTGCATAGTACAATGACAGCGCTATTGAAGGCTACAAATAGCTGGTCAGTTAATATAGACAATGGCCTAATTAATGGAGTTGTCTTTATTGGTCTGAAGAAAGCTTTTGATACAATCGACCATCAGATTATTTTACAAAAGTCAAGCATTTATGGTATCGACCAGATCAGTTTAAGACCCCGTTTACACGCTACCGGATTGGCATGGTCACAACATCAAATTGAGCAGTTTAGAGGCGAGTTTAGCTCGTAAATTCACGTAAATGTTGCAGAACTTAATGACAACTAGTCCTAGAATAAGTTGTCAGAGCAACTAAACGCGCATATAGTGACTTAAGTCGATGCCGTGACCATGCGAATCCGGTACCGTGTTAACGGAGAGAGATGAAGAGAGATGAATGATTTAATAATCGTAGCTTGCAGTTAGAATACACTAACTGAATTGTCTACGAGAAAAATACAAGATAATATCAATTACAATAATAGAAAATTACAAATATATAGGAAGATAGGTATATACAATAAAATTTAGGATTAAAGTTTATTGCATGCTTACAATAAAAGAGTCCAAAGTGCGATCCGTTCGATATATCGGTATTAAAAATTTATTATGTGATAACGGGGCCTAAGATGGTTTGATTCTTGTCTTACTAATAGAACTCAAAAAAGTAACGTTAATAATCAGCTCTCAAAGTCGACTCCAGTAACGTGTGGAATTCCGCAAGGAAGTAAATGAGGCCCACTACTGTTCCTGATCTATATTAATGACCAGCCAAACTGCCTCCCATATGCCACGCCTCGAATATTTGCAGTTGGGCTCCAAAGTGTCATCAACTCTGAATTAGAAAACCTAAAAAACTCGCTTATAGCCAATGACTTAGCTTAATCATCGCAAAAACGGGGTTCGTGACAATTGGATCCTGCCAGAGAATTAATGCCACTTATGACAACATAACTATTGAGATTGATGGAAATGAAGCCAAGAGGGTAGACGCAGTTAAATCTTTAGGTTTACATATCGATAGGCACCTTTCATGGTCGGTACATATTGAAAAAATATCTAAGAAAATTGCGTCAGCGATTGGCGCTTTAAAACGTATAAGATCATTTGTAATTTTGAGCAAGTTCAAATCTGTTTGTAGCAACTTTTTTAGAGAATTTCCACCTGTTTTATTTGGGAAAGTGTATCAAGCTCTGCTTCAACCTCATTTTGACTACTGCTGTTCCGTCTGAGATGGACTCGGGGAAGGGATCAGTAATAAAATTCAGGAACTCCAGAACGGAGCAGTCAGAGTCATCACGAGGTCGAGCTATGATAGAAACGCCAGCGTTCTTTTAGATGACTTACACTTAGATCATCTGTCATTACAACGTAAAAAACTTAAGGCAAGTCAAATCTTGACAAGGAATTCGCCCTCTTACCTAAAAAATCTTTTCTCTGGTCGTGACACAGGATATACTTTGAGAAATTCTGAGACAAAACTAAGCTTACCCAAGCCACGCACTAACTATTTGAAATGAAACTTTTGTTATAGTGGGGCACAACTATAGAATAGCTTCCCTTATGCGAAAGCTTTGGTCACTACCATGCATGCACTGTTTAAGAAAACCTTACATGATTACTATGACGGCTAACAATCTATAAGTAACTCCCACACGGCACACTTGTAAAGCAGTTAAAATTATTCTTTTGAAAATAGTTTATTACTGAAGTTTTTACCGTGACTAAATAAACTTGTATTGTATTGTAGTGTATCCTATTTACACATTGATCGTATGTGGTATTGAATATATATAGCTATTGCAATGTGTTAAATTTCAGCACAAGCTGGCACAAAATACAAAATCAGAGCACGATATTGACAATAAAGTTTTCTTATTAAAAACTGGAAAACCGAAATTACAGCGAAATAATTTCAAATAATATAAATAACAAACGCTCCAATACGTCCTTGTATTTTACAAACGTGAATGGAGATCGGCAATACACCAATTCGACATTCTGTATAGTGGGAGGCGCGAAGTGGCCTGGCTCTAGTTATTGGGTGAAAAATCTGAGATCCTTGAAATCGTTAATTGTGTTTACACATCTGGTTGTCATGCTGTGAAGCTTTAACTTGAAGAAATTGTTTATTATGACGTTATATATCCGCCAAAATTCAAGTTATTTTATTTCCTACTCTAGTTTTGTCATTTTAATCAATATTCATCATGTTTGTATTCAATATTCATGTTTTTCAATTCAACATTCAACTTTTTGAATTCAGCATTTAACTTTTTTTTTATTCAACATTCAACTTTACTTAGTATTAGACATTCAACTTTATTTTGTATTCAACATTCAACTTTACTTAGTATTGACATTCAACTTTAGTTCTTTAGTTCGTATTCGACATCCAACTTTATTTTGTATTCAACATTCAACTTTTGTTAGTATTCGACATCCAACCGCAATCCAACGTTAAAGACGTAACGCAGGCGCATGAGGGCGAAGCACATGGGGGCGGGCAGGCGGGCATGGACGGGTGTACTAATCACGTGTGCTAGTGTAGTTTATGGGTTTATGCAAATATGGCGTCGAACAACTTGAATAATAACTAGAATCGTGCCGCAGATTTAAGCGAAGTGAAAGATACTCTTTACATTGTTGCCAGTAGAATCTCAAGCTGGCAACAGTCTCCAAATACTGGTACGTTTTTATGCAATATAACGTAATTTTGTTTGTTGAGTTTTCATCATAAATCGTCAGACCTGCTGTGAGTGTTGTCGCCTTAAATGTTAAAATATTCCCAAGTGGCTTCTCGGCCGTTTAATATGTAAATGAGTGAACTGAGGCTCGTTAGAAATAACGTGAAATAACCTTGGTATAATTGCAGTATACCTTGTCATAGTGGGTTAGGGTTAGGATTGGATTAGGGTCAGGGTCAAGTTCAGAATTGAGTAACAATATTTGACAGGGTATTCTGCAATTACTCCGTAACCTTATCATTCACGTACCACGTAGCAAATAATCAGAAAGTATAAGAATAAATTCGTAACGTTTCTGTTTCTGCTGGTAGGTTCTACTTCCTCAAATCAACAAGTGAACGCTGCACAACCGCTGTCTCCAAACCTGGTTCCACATCAGGTGGCAGTTTCAACTCCACACGCAAGTAGAGCGTCCTATATCTCACCTTCTCAAGACAGCAACTTATCAGCAATTGCTGAACAGCGCAGATTATTTAATTTTGGTAAGTGATCATCAACTCCTTCAAAATCTGGTAAATCAAAGAAAAAAAGGTGCATACATGCACAATAAAATTTGTCTGTCTAGCATCGAAAGATGCCAAACGTCCTCCACAAACTGTAAAGGAACGAACAGAATTATCCAATGCATGTCTTGGTGACAAAACTATTACATTACTTGACAATGGAGAACTTGTATATGATACAATTTTGGAGAACTATCCAAAACTGTCAGAAGTTGGAGGATTTGATTTCCTACTGTACCAAAGAGGTGGTGGGTGTGGTGGTGGTTTTCATGCAGTGAATGGGCCACACACGGCTAGCCGACTTAAAGATTTGTGTGGTCAAGCCAAATTGTATTTAAGACCTGTGCAAAAAGATATACCTTTGGGACTTACACCTGAAAATCTGTGTGAAAATGAAACTGATTTTGTGAATTTACAAGACTCAAGTCAGGTATTGTGGTTTTAGCTGATAACTAGATGTTCAATATTTGTGTCTCGTTGTGCCAAAACACTTAGTCATGATTTTTGTAACATGTGTATTTTTTTTATCTTGAATGTATACGCTGAATGATGCACTCTTTGTATGTTTAATGCCCAACTTTGAACTACCGGTACCTAAATTTGCCATTTTTTTAAGGCTGCTATGAGCGAACCTCTTTTGAAATGCTTTGTTTGTGGTGCAGACATCCTCTTTAGTGACATCAGGGAGCACACAGACAGCCACAACAGTAGAGATTCCAATAAGGTTCGGTGTTGTCATGCTTTTATTATTTTTAGTTATAGCCAACTTAAAGAGTCAACTGTACTTTTTATTTTTGGTATTTTTATAGCAAAGACAGACTACTATAGAAGAGAGCACAAGCAGCAAGTACACACAACAGTTTTTCTTTTTAATCATATATAGCAGTTAATTTTTAGTAATTAAGATGCGGATTTAATGGTCTTTACTTATTAACTGTTGGAAAGTTAATATGTTAAACCTGAACTAGAATCAATTTAGACAAAGACAAACAAAATGGATGTATTCCTTTGGTAGTAATGCCCTTCCTGCTACTTTAACCTTGTTTGTGTTGAAATTAATCCAGCTCAGTGTTACTTTTTTTATTTAGATCTGAAAACATCGACGAAATTAGAATGCAAACTATACAATAAATTATACCTGACGCATCTACGAGCGATATCCAAAATGCTTTGTCTTCTACAAATGGTGATGTTGCAGAAGCTGTTGAAAATCTTTTACCCGGTTAGGGCTCAGAGTAGTAATATTATAAAATGTTACTAAAGCTCTAACTCAGTATGTAGCATTTCTGTGCTTTTGCTCATTGCTATGTTTTGGCTTGTATTGGAAAAAAAGACTTGTATTCCGGATTGCATGACATATATGTACTTCTTGCTCGTGCTGTGTATTGCAACAAAACCTGGCGCAAAAATTTCTTGTATATCTTGTTGATTAGTATATAACGTGTATGTGTATTTGTATTATTGTAGATGCAGATGAATGGTTGAGCGATGATGAACAATTGCTAATGCCAGTATTCGATTATGTGAATGACATTGATACTCCTAAAACTGCATTAGAGCTATTTCGTAAAGAAATCTTAATTGAGGACAAACCACCGCAAAGAATATTTGTTAGCAGAATTGATGGGATTGACCAGCTGAAGAAGGACGTGTTCAGTATATACAAGAACCCAAAAACAAACCTCCGAGTGTGTCTTAAAGTATGCTTCGAAGATGAGGATGCAGTTGGGAGTGGACCAGTTAGAGAGTATTTATCTATTGCCATGAACATTTTAGATGAAGGCATATCATCATCAGGGTCCAAGAAACTATTGTTTTTTGAAGGACAACCCGATCATCGCCTCCCTGTCCACAACCAGCCCTTGCGAGCTACAGGCACCTTTAAAGCACTCGGAAAAATGTTGGGGCACTCGATACTTCATGGTGGCCCAGGTTTGCATGGTGTGTCACCAGCAGTAAAGTGTTTCATAACATCATATGGTAGTGCCATAGATACTCAGCTATTGCCTGTTGCTCTTGAAGATGTCCCTGACTTAGATCTTAGACGGATGATAGGAGAGGTAAACTTGAATTGCCATTATATTTTTTAATTGATCTTGATTTTGGCTTAAATGTATAATTGTACTATATGTCAACTACATTATAAAATTTGATGATATGTCTGCATGAGCTCTTGAATACAAGCATGGCATAGCAATCAATATTTACAACTGAAGTTGTATATCTTGTATGGTTTGTTGTATTGTATGTTATATAGTTGGATGTCTTGCCAAATGAATTGGCAGTTAGTACTGACTTGAAGATGTCGCTAGAACCCTATCTGAATGAAGCTGGCTTGGATCCTGATGACCTTAATACCACAAGGAAGATCATTATTGAAGGCCTTATGATGTATCATGTCGTTGACAAAAGGCGATGTGAATTGGAAGACTTAGCAAAAGGTAGATTTTGTCTTGTTAGTGTCGTTAAAATTTTCAAGTCAAAATATAACAAGGCATAGTGGATGATTACTAAAATCATTGTTGAAAAAAGGTGATGAAAAATTCATTCTTCTGTAAACTATGTGTACTATGTGCATTTGAATGTGCATTTGCAATTCATGTACTTGAAAATTGAAATGGTAGCACTTAGTTGCAATGCTGAGATATAATATTTTACAGGCATGGAAGAGTTGTCCTTGATATCATTCCTCAAGCGAGTGCCGTTGCTTAAACACGCCGTATTCCCCACGGATAATGAAAGACATATTCTAGCAACAACAGTGCTGGATGTACTATCGTTTGAAAATAAAGAAGCATCTGAAGAAAACAAACGAGCTGCAGATTTCCTTGTAAAATACATTGAAGAAGTGGAGAGTAGATCAACAGGTACGTGTATGGTGAAGTAGTCAAATTGCCTGTTCGTTTTTCAAAAAATTGCAGGATATATTACAGGTAACATTTGTGTTCAGCTTTATGACAATAACTGCTTTTCAAGGTTGTACCCGGTTGGTGGATCTGATTAGTTTTTGGACCGGAGGAAATTCCATTGGGTACAACAATGAGTTGCTGTTGGTCAAATTTGATGATGATTGCAAGTTGCCATTAGCAGAAACTTGCTTTATGGCAATGACTATTCCAACGAAATACCAGAGTTATGACGATTTCAAAAGGCAAATGGATGTTGCTGTTATGTATGGAGGAAAAGGGTTTGATTTTTCCTAATATTCTTCGATACATTGATTTCTGAACCTGTTGCTCTACAATTGTTGTAGCATGATGTCAGTACGTTTTATGTTAATGTTAGTTGTTGGGTAAATAGAATACAATGTTTTAACATTACATTCAGGAGTTGTTGGAGGCAAGTTATTAAATCATTTCCCCTATTAAGTTGTTAATAGTTTCACGATAGCATGTTAATTAGTTCTTCATATATTTCTATACCATCAGTGTACGCAATACCACTTGTATGTGGCAATCCTTCTAGTTGTTCATTGGTAAAGGGGCACTGTGTGTCTGGGACGTTCACAATATCTGGTTCATTTCCCGAAACTGGTCCAGCCCAGTCCACACCATAATTGTTGGGATCATTCTAAAGTATTAGGAAAAAGAAGTAACTTCATTATTATGTTGGGAGCCAGGGGAAAGCTCAGGCAAAATTTAATACACATGTATGTATACATGCCTAAACAGTATACATTGAAGTGGAAGTTGTTACTTTAACATATTGAATTCAGTCATTACCTGATAATCAATATCCTCAGCACCACCTGATCCCCTTGCTTCATGAAGGCCCCTCACCCATAGTTGCATTGGGGTTTTATTATGTTCAGAACTCAGTGGGTGATATATATACGCATGTTGCCAGTTTCTTAAATGTTGGTTAATAATACCCAAGAATACAAACTGAAGGCACCATAATTGGGCATCATCATTTGGATCTAATAATAGTCGATTCTCTAAATGATCAAACTAGTGGTAAAAGAAACTAATGCATCCACCAAACACATCCCGCCATAGCCGCTCAATGCGCTGATTATGAGTACTTTTCCCTGTGGCAAAGTAAAATGGAAAAAAAATACTATTCAATGATTTCATTGACTGGAAACAATCAAGATGTAATACAAATTTTATTCTGACCAATCACTCCACAAATAAAGATATTTATGCACTAACAGTATTTTTGTGTGTATTGACAACATTAGAAAGTGATTTACAATCACCTGTAATCATGCTTCCTCGACCAAGACCTCGTTGGTTGAGCATGTATGCAGAAACCTGCACGTTTTCTCCGCCTTTGTCAGACCTTACTCTGGAAGGTAACCCATATTCAGCAACTGCTTGTTGAAAACATTGAAGGACTGTTTCTGCTTTATTATTATTGGCTGCTTTGAGATACACTGGAAGTCGAGAATATCCATCGATTCCTCCATGTATTACGATTCTCCATCTATTTTTAATGAAATACATATACAGATACAT